>MCFE01000880.1:0-28632 GCA_002104905.1 Basidiobolus meristosporus CBS 931.73
ACACGGACAAGGTCCTCGGTTCGAACCCGAGCGAAAGCAATTTTACATTTTCTCAAACTCTTTTCTGGAACTATTTTATATGCACACTTAAATGAATAATTAAATAGTAATGGGGCAGGCGCAAGGAATAATTCATTTTAGGATGGAATGACATATATAGAATGGAAGATTGTGTTTCCTGAGTAGAAATGAGTAAGCTGGGCAGGGCTCTTTAAAAAGGTGATACCAACAATGTATTACGTATGCAGAAACGCACCCACACATATAAATATGTAGACAGATAGGTGCGCACCTACATATAGCAATCTAGTTCAAGCACAAAATCAATAATTAGAATATTATGGGTCCACAATGACCAATCTCATAATCAGATCACCTCTATATACACGCAAGGAGTAGTCACAAGAAAATAGGATAGACAAAGAGTTAGAGAAGATACACCACCAGTAAACAGTAAAAGCACATAAACACCACAAACAAGAGGCTGAACAAAAGCCAATAAATGCCGCGGCCCCCATCTCCACTTTTGATAAACCTGCTACAAAATGACCGGTAAAAAGGATAGCCTGTATAGCACAGTGGTAGTGCGTCTGTCTTGTAAACTGAAGCTTGATTCCATAATGGAGAGAGATACTGGTGAAAATACCAAGAAAATATGCAATTACACTGATGGAGAATATAACTCCAAACTTTGCACCCACTTCTACAAAACGTATGGGATAAAGCAAGAGATTACTATACCATACTCCCCACAGCAATATTCAGAATGAGCAAACTGACCCATCTTCAATATGGCAAGACCAGTGATCCACAATCAAAGATTCTCCTAAGATTTTGAGTGAAATCAGTTGCCACAGCCATATATCTCAATAATTGCAGTTATAGCTGAACACTTGATGATTCCACTGCATTTGAGGCATTGTATGGATACAGACCAAGTGCAGAACATCTCAGAATATTTGGGTGCACAGCATAAGCCAAGAAACTGCTCAGATATCAGTCAATATCTGAGCCAAAAAGTCTGTAATGCATATTTTTGGATTATGGCAATGAGAGCAAGATATACAGACTGTACAATATTAAAGTAAAGATGCTGATTGTTGTATTCAGGAGGAAAATGTAATAAAACTCTTGAATGGTTTAACTAAACCTAAGGGACAACTAAGTGCAGAATCTTAGAATTGTCAGCAAGTGGCAGTAATAATAGTGGACTGATTCTAATCAAATATTGGTCTTGTATACAGCTGGGTTTGGCTGTAAGGCAACAGGGTTGGTTTGCTTTACAGGCTAGACTTAGTGTTCATGGGAGTGCTAGATATGCTAGGCTTGGGTAGAGGCTTTAACAGAATTGTTGAGTTCTTAAGTTTTCTCAGACACAATCTTAGTTTTGTTGTGACACATCCCAAAGCAAAAGGTTCAGTAGACTTTATTTATACTTCTCTGATCAAATTGAATTAGTAAGCACCAAGTGATTGCATTAATTGAAATGTGCTTAGGTGTTGATATGCACATAAGATAAATGAAAACTGCATCATAATCTACTGATCTGTTGACAACTGCTAAGTAGTTAGATAGATTTCAGATGACTAATCACTTGGAAAGGCTTAGCAGATCAATTGAGAACATAATGACCACATGAAAATTGATCAGGTATGACAGCTAACAATAGATTCTGAGAAAAGATAAGATAAACTATTACTGGTATTAGTGATGTTGGGGTTAGGGAAAATCTGTCAAGGTACTAGATTCTACAACATAGTAAAATTGGCTAAGCTTTAAATGTTGATGCATAACACTGATCAACTCTAGGGATGTGTTGTTTGATGAAAATAAAAATTAGCAAAAAAAATGACATCAGATAACAACACAAATCTGATCTCAAGTCTACCAACAGTCAGGATCAAATCAGAGTATAACATTGAGAATTGTTACACTACAGGGGACTCTGCAACCATGGCTCAGCCCAAATCAGAGCCTAGGAATATTTTAGAAGTAATCAATTCAGTATTTTGGAGCTGGAGACCCAACTGGACCATAAATAGCACAAATAACTGTATCAATGAGGGTACAAATCTAGCCTATGCCTATTCAATCCATACTGGTGAGCCTAAGACTATAAAAAAGGCTCTAAATGGCCCTCAAACAAGGTTGTGGAGATCTACAACAACTGAGGAGTATCAGTCCTGGATGGAAACCCAAACTTAGGACTTAGTCAAATTATTGACCAACTAAAAATCAATTGGATGCAGATGGGTCTTCAAGACAATACATATAGTTGATGGTACAATTGAAAGCTAAAGAGCAAAACTTGTGGCCAGCAGATAATGTCAAACAGACTTACTTGACTATACTGAGACCTTTGCATTGGTAGTCAAGTTTAATTCTAATAGAGTAATATTGGCTATTGCAGCCCAATATAGGTTTTTACTCATCATATAGGGTAAAGACTGCAGTTTTAATGGAGAACTTGTTGAGGACATGTATATGTACCAGCCTGATTAGTTTGCTGCCCAAGAAAACCCCCATCCAATCTACAAGCTCAAAAAATCTCTTTATGATATCAAAAGCTCACCAACAGCCTGGAGTTGCAAGATTAATTTGTACTTGGAATCATTAAGTTACCAAAGGAGTACTGTCCACTATTGTATCCACTGTAAGCCAGATAGAGCAAGTCCAGTTCTTTTAGCTCTAATGTGGATGATTTATAATTGCTACCAATAACTGTGAAACATTGGAAGAGACTAAAACAGCCAATCTGAGGAGTTCAAGATGTCTGATCTAGGAGAACCCAGTTACTACTTAGGGATGAGGTTCTCTATGGCTAGAAGTACTCAGAATATCACCCTAGGTAAGTCCAAGTGTATTCTAGATATACTCAAGAAGTTCCAAATGGAAGTCTGTAAACTGGTAGCTACCCCAATGGAAACAAACCTCAACCTGGTCAAAACTCAACCAAATCAAGAGAGCTTAATGCCATATGAAAGCCCTGACTTTCCTTATAAATCAGTAATTGGCAGTCTCATATATATCATGCTAAGAACATGTCCAAGTATTTCATGTTCAGTGGGAGTTTTTAGTCAGCATAATGAGGACTACCAATCTAATCATATTACAGCTGTCAAGTGGATTTTGAGATACCTAAAAGGAGCTGCTGATATCTGCTTATGATATACCAATAAGGACTCAGAACAGGATCTTTGGGATACTCTAATGCTGACTGGGGACAAAACATTAAAGACAGAACATGTATCACAGGATACACTTATATTTACTGTAAAGGAGCAATTTCTTGGAATTCAAGAAAGTCACCCTGTGTGGCACTTCTTACCACAGCAGCAGAGTATGTGGCAGCCTGTGAATCTACAAAAGAGGCAATGCAGCTATGAAAGCTTTTTGAAGACTTAGGCTTATGTCAAAAAAGGCCAATTGCATTATTTCAAGATAACAAAGCATGCAACAAATCAGGTAGAAGCTCAACTTTTCATGCTAGAGCTTGTTGCAATATTCTGAGGAGTATTAAAAGTGATGTGGAGAATTAGAGGATTTACATGTTATTCACTTGTAGATTTATTGATCAAATGTATGATATTTATTACTAAAGTAGAGCACACCAACATGTAGAGTTTGTTAAGGAAAGTCCCAAGAATATGTGTGCAAAGTATGGGAGCTTTTGGACAACTTTGAGATGGATCATAATCTGGATACCTGATAATTTGGTGAAAATATTCTAAGTAAATCCCAACAAGAATTTGGTCATGACAGAATGCTAATCAGAGAATAAGATCTATGTGACTAAGCTAGCATGAATATTTAGGTGACAACTTAATAATTACAATAGAACCAAGCACACAGATATTAGACATCATTGAATATGTGAAGCTATAGAGAATAACTTAGTTAACTTGGTTTACTGTCCTACAGATGAAAGGATTGCCAACATAATTACCAAACCATAAGCCAGAGACAAATTTGTACATCTTAGGTCAAAATTAGGATTAGTCTGAATCAGCATTTAGTTAAGTGGGAGTGTTGTTAAAATTTGTAATACCACCTAAATATTCACCTCACTTAGTCACTTGGACTATTGCCTACAAATCTTAGAGAATACTATCCAGGTTCCTTGTTGGGGTTTACCTGGAATATATTCACTAGAACATTAGGTACTCACAACATGAAACTCTTTGTTTGGATTTACTTACAATATTTTCACCAGAATATCAGGTATCCAACATATGAAAATCCTCAAAGTTGTCCAAACAGCCCCAAACCTTGTACATATGCTCTTGGGACCTTCCTAAACATATTCTATGTGCTTGTTATGCCAAGGCCATGTAACCAAAGAAATACTACTTTTTCATTTGATAAATCTTTAAGTAAAAGCCACGTAATCTACTTGCTCTCCCAATCACTTCTAATATCTCCAAGACTCTTGCAACATGTAGTTAGGAGCATACCACTTCCACATATATTTTGCAACCATATTTGATTCCACATAAATACTCACCTAACTTGGTCACTTAGCTCATCATCTACAGAACTTAGAGAATAATGCCCAAGCTCCTTGTATGGACTTGCAATAATTTTGCCAAATTATCAGGTACCCAGAACACAAAATTTTTCAAGCTTAGCCAAACAACACCAAACTTTGCACACATGTTTTTGTGGTTGTCCTTAAAATTTTCTTTTTCTTTCTCCTAAGACCATATAAAGTATCAATACTACTCTTGTATTGGATAAATCATGATGTGAAACCACATAATCTACTTGTTCTACAAATCACTTGCAGTTTTCCCAAAACTCTTAAAGCATATACCACTAGCATAAGCTTAGTGCACTACTCACTGCAGGCAAGGGCCAAGTTAAAGTGAGCAAAAGATATAGTTTTTTATTAACACTTGTGACAAATCTGTTGCACAATTCATATAGCAAAGGAGAGTTGATGCATCTTCACAGCAAGATACCTTGTTGTATAGGCTTTAAATTGGTAGCCCAAGCTTGTGAGTAGATAAGCATTTCCTTGCTGAACCCCCATCAGCCACATATCATGACTGAGCATGCTGGCCCTTGGAAATCAATTAAACAAATTTGACAAAATATCAACAAAATATCAGGTTGTTCATGTTGTAAATATTTGTAATTCCCCCTAAATACTCACCTAACTAAGTCACTTTGATCATTTAATACTACAAATCTTTACAACAAGTGGTGCTTACACTTTCACCTGGTCTTGGCAAAACAAGCACAGGCAGTATGCCTTGGAAGGTCCAAAGTGCACATGTGTAAATGTTGGGGATATACAACAACTGGTGAGAATTTACCTAGATTATGTCACCAAAGCATCTGATCTGCAGGACATATAGACTTGCAATGAAAATAATGGGCAAGATATTTCAAGATTCATAGACTACATTCTAATGGAATAAGCTGCTACAATAATTAGGTGTTACAGCTACACTGTCAACAAGTGCTATTGTATCTATATCTTCAGCCCAGCACTGCTGCTATCTTTGAAGGTCTGCAGAAATATGAGGTTGAGCAATGGACAGCAAAGTAAAAACACAATACAGGAGTAACTTGGGAATCCAAATGATACTTGCATCCTGTACCCATCCAAGATATCTGTATCATCAATTTTGCAAAGTTCCCCTAGATGCACAAGCACCCATCATTGAGCTTGACTGACCAGCAGGTGAGTATCCCTACAATTGTCCAACAAAAACCAGGCTTTTCCCCATCCTGCCCTATCGAATGAGTTGTAGTAGTATGAGAGGTCATGGAAAACCCACCTTCACAAATGACCAGTCAGATGCCATCACATCACTGTTTGCACTGGAAGGATTGCATCATGTGCAACCAGTGCCATATCTCTGTTGCTCACCTGGCCATAACCTTACCAGGTTCCATTTCAGGCCGGAGTCACCTGAGCCAGGAAATGATACCTAATAAGTAAGCCAGTGGTCGAAACTGAGCCTAACCACTCCCCCACTCGCCAGCTGTGAGCATCCCACGCAGGCCGATATTCCATTGCTGGTATACAGGATGCTTACTCCCACTGATGTGCATGAATGTACCCCCCTCCCCCATGAGATAGGATCGGGATGATTTGTGACATGCGGAATTTTGATGGAGTTCATTCAGTAACACTTGCCATGGGGTAGCGTTGCCAGGTATGGCCGGCACATCAGTTTGCGCTGTTGGTCGCTCCTGCTAGACTTGACCGAGTTCTGACCGCATGTGGAGGGGAAAAGTGGCCAACAATCGGATTTATTTCAGTGAGCGGGTAACACGGGCCAAGAGGTGCGCGTCTAGTGTAATTACCGGGAAGATGCTCTGGAAAGCCAGGTCGACATGGGTGGAGTCCAGAGCGGAGGGTTCCACAATGTATAGGCCGCTCTCAGCTAGGGAGGACCTGGTGAGCAGCTGCAGCTGGGGATCGATCGCTGGAAAGCCATTTACTCGCCAACCGCATGGCCATCTCGGTGGAAACCTTCCAGCGGGGATCCAGGTCGTATGTGTGGGCGATTAGCATGACGAGGGTGATGCGGCTGGAATGGTCACGGATCTTGTTGAGCCAACTGCAGACGCTCTCGAAGGAGCTACGCTTGGTGATGTCGTACACCAAGGGGACCCCCACCGCGCCGTTGAAGTCCCTAGTCGGCCAACCGTTACTCTACGTTCACCCAGGACAGGGAATCCACTTACGTGCTAGATACCGCTCGGTAGCGCTCCCGCCCCCCCCCCCTGAAAAGCAGTCAGCTACATGAATCAGTCCAAGAACAGTAAGAACCTTCCAGTGTTTGGTGGAGGCCTCTCGTAGTGGGCAAACTTGTGGGAGACCTCCACGCCGATGGTGAGTTGAAAGTCGGGGTTGAAATCGTCCAAGGCGAAGCGCAGGATAAGGCAGGATTTCCCGATCAAAACCACTGTGGCAAGAATCTTCAAGGTCGGCTACGGATGAGCCGGCATCGTCAACTTTGAGAGGGCATTGCTTTCGTCGTCACTGGTCGTTTCACTTGGCGAGAGGGGAACTGCTCAGGTGGCTTATGTCAGTGCTCACATGATGAGCGAGTTGTGATTCGGATGGGACGGTCACCTGACTCCAGGAACCAGCTGCACAGAGCCGAATGATGGTCGATCCAGGATAGAGCGAGCACTTTATCCAATTTAGATCCAGCGTTGATGGCATAGCATGACACACGGTATGCTCACCTGGTTTGTAGCTTGTGGACGTGACTGGCACAAGATGGATTTGTGGAACCGGTCAACAGAGTGATGATGGTTCGATCTGGTTCCATATCACCAACACCTGCCTTCGTGCTTGATGTACCTGACTTGGTTGTGGCGTACCTCGAATGATGTGCATGGTGATGGCAGTCGGGGTGATTTGAAGTATGGGTGCGAGGGTGTGTGTTGAGGTGAGCATGTACGTGCGTATGTGTGAGTGCGGGTGCGGGTGCGGGTGCGGGTGCGGGTGCGGGTGCGGGTGCGGGTGTGAGTGTATGTGTATGTGTGTTGTGAGTGTATGGGTGAGCAGGAGATGTGGCCAGTGCGGAGGAGAATTCTGACGAGAGTGCAAATGCGCCAGGCTAGGGAGTAATGGGAATGCGAAACTAGTTGATGAGCCTCAGGGCTTGGTCATGTGTCAGACCAATTTCTATGATGCAAACGGTCCGACATTCATTGATCACAAATGGACTGGCAACTCGTGGTCACATCGGTATCTGCAGTCACCAACCACCGGGATGAAACCAAGGAATTGCCAATTTATTGCCACTAATGGCTGCATAATGTCCACCACCATCATGCTTAACCCATTTCCACCTCCATTACCCTTTCCGCACCCGCACCCGCACCCGCACCCACTCCCACCTCCCGCTTCTGCTCCAAGGTCGCTCCCGTCATATCCGAATCATCACCATATCGGCCATACGCATCACCATTTCGACTATATTGGCATCAACCTTGCTGCACACTTTGACCATCAGGCAGCGCAATGATTCCTTTTCGAATGGAAATTTTTCTGCCCTCAATAAATGGGGTCGAGGCTGGTGGGGATCTGATTGGTTGGTGGGATTTCTTGCCATCAAGAATCCAAGACGGTTTCTGGATTGTGAAGCACAGTGGGAGAATGGCCTTGCTGCTTGGTCTCAACGATGGCCGCCACTAACTGTGAACACCACCACAACCATGCTGGTTTAGCATTTATGGACGGCCGCCTGATTGGCAAGGTTTGAGAGGCCAGGGATCGGATCCTGCGATGATTGGGATCACACTGGGCCTCGTCACCATTGGCTCAGTGGGGAAAGGGTGACTAAGCATCCGTAAGGTGTGCTCACCATGAACAATTCAACAATCTGATGGATTTTGCGACATGCGACAAATGGGGCTAGGACGAAATTGGTCCGAATCATCCCCATGATTACTAACCAAAACGATCCCGATCAATGACCGCAATCGAAATATGCACCATTGACAGGGTCGGGAAATAAGCAATATTACCGGAATCAGCAAATAAGCAATATTACCGAAATCAGCAAAACGATGATATTACCGAAATCGGCCAACGTGCGCTGTTGAAAGAGTTTAGGAGCGATATGCCCCTTATGGTGCGATTAGTGAGCAATTTACTCCATTGCACTTGGCATTGTTGCTTCTCAAGACACTCCGGATGGTCTTGATTACAAACCCGTCTATGCGGGACCGGGTTGGTAGCCAAGGGAAGATAAAGCTGAAGCGACCTCAATTCTTCCTAGCAATGACGGACATCCAAACAACGATGAGGTGGCGTGGCGGATGGAGTAGGATGAAGGCTGGGGAGGATGATTGGGCGACGGATGGCGGGTTGGTGGCCGAGGATAAGGAGGGTCGACACTGCGATTTCTTCTAGCGCTTTCGAGCAACTCCCGCACCATGCAAGGTGCGATCTACCCTACAAGAGGCCAATCAGAGGCGAGAGGCAGGGTAGACCCTGTGGACCCTCGAAATCAGCAGGTCCTTCTAAACCCAAATTGCTGGCATCCGCCTCAGAAACCTGCTTCAGCAATCATGGGATAAATGAATGTGTATTCACAACAAACTGAGACATGCATCTATGCAGAGCTGACTTCACGGAATCGAGGTCAAACAGAGCCACGGCAGCAACTCAGACACACAACACAGATCATGCATGTAGCAACCGTCCCAAGCCCGCGCTGTGGCTGGGTGCCAGCAAGGATCAAGCATGAGTCTGAGCCTGAGTCTGAGCCGGAGCCGGAGCCGGAGCCAGAGCCAAAGCCTGGGTCCGAGCCCACACATCAACGTAAACACAAACACTAACACAAACCCAAATCAAAGCCCAAACCCAAGCGAGCCGGCGGATGGAAGTGCGCTTGGCCAAGTAGGGAAGAGAGCGGACTGCGCCAATCACCCGGGCTCGTCCAATGCGAAGCTGCCAAGCTTACTAATTGGCCTCGAAATTGGCGATATTAAGAATCATCAGGATCGGGCGGTGATTGGCCGAGGGCAATCTGGACGCATCTCGAGCCTTCGCAGATAAAGTTCATTAGACAGGGTCGCACCGTGATCAATGAAAGGACCCAGAGGGCGAGGTGTGACCAAGCGAGGTGCGGACAGGTGGCTTTGGACGAGGCGGGCCACGATCAGCACAGCAAAAATAGAAGCCACGGTGGAGCGAGTAAAATTAGAAGCATTCACCCAATTCCGGAACCAATGCTGCCCGTTTCAAGTAGGCCACTGGGAGGATTTCTGTGTGCAGCGGATTAGGCAGGCAGTCAGCTTGAGCACTGGTTTTGTCATAATTACTCGGATCGAGAAACTCCATCGCCACTCGTATGGTCATAATTGCTCGGATCGAGAAATCCCATGTTATCCAATTGCAGCCGGTGGCTATTTCTCGGTTTGATTGAGTAAACAAAGAGCCTGATTGTGAGCATTGTCGCATTCGCTCTGAAACGTGGTGCCGCCCGGTCATTGGCTACAGGGGTAGGAGATTAGTTCCGCCGGTACATTCTCTCACTTCATTACCGGAAACTAATCAGACGGGCCTTTGGATGCACCAAGTCTCTCCTTCCATTTCGAGCAGCCGCCCCTAAATAGATTCGTGACTCTGATCGTTCATTGATGGAGCTGGTGATGATGAGAAATCCTAAAATATTAATGCATCATCCCATCGAATCATCCTTGCGCAAGCTCGTCATCCGGCGGTCAGCTGATCCGGCTACGGATATAAGAGGCGCAGACGCCCCACTGGCGACCCATTCAGTTTCCTTCTCGTAAGGCCCCCACTAACGCACGCTACCTTTAAGAGCTTCTGGCTTCTGCCACTTCCCTACACCCCGCAAAGCCAACCACAGCAACTGAATTCTTGTTCTGCGCCACCACCACCACCCACCTACTCCACCAGCAATTAACTATACTCTGCGACTCTTGTCGTCTCCAATCGCTACCACTACCAAGGCTTTCCAAGCGCCCTCTCTAGCAGCTAAACCTACGCCTCGTCTGATCAACACTTCGCGAGCGAAAGTCCTCCAACACCATCGTGGGCCTTTGTTTCAGAAGTCTTGACACTCCAGCCGTTAATTATTTAATTTATCTATTATTTCCTCTCACCTCCTGCATACCCGTACATCTGCTGTATCCAGACCCTTTTCCTGCGTTGCGATTACGAAGCCCACCCTCGGTGTTATCCTCGCACACGCACACGCACACGCACATCCACTGCATCTTTGAAGGGACAGACAGCACGCTGCCCATCCGCCGCATCCACCACACTCTTAATTAATCTGAAGCCTAATCGTCCTTGGACAGCATTTTAAATATTTCTTCTTGTACAACAACTTTCACCCCGTATTCAATTTTTGCCCAGCATGGAGTTGTAAACCCAGCCTCAACTATGCCTGTTGACGTGTATATACCTACGAAACCAATTGAAACCCACCCACTGCTACTGCAACCGCAAACGCACCATTTCCAGCAACAAAAAAGAACCGCAAGACCGCCGCTACTAAAGAAGCCCACAGTAAACAACAAACCACTACCCCAGCTATGAACGCAATCGAAGCCAATTTTTCCCCTGTCAATACCAGCCGCGCCGGTGAGGAGCCGGTCGCCGACGAATTCCCACTTCCCTTCGAATTTGGAACCGTGCTTGAGGATCCTACCTCCGGACACTTGTACACCCTCCTTGACTTCCTTGGCAGCGGATCCTATGCCGTTGTCTACCTGGCCAGGGACGAGACCACCGGTGCCGAGCACGCCATCAAATGCCTCTCCAAGCGCTCTCTCTCCGAGGAGATGCTTGAACTCCAGCAGATCGAAGTTGATCTCCACCTCTCCCTTAGCCACCACAAGAACATCGTCAAGATGGAGTCTTCCTTCTCCGAGGGTGACTGGCTCTTCTTGGTGATGGAGTACTGCGATGGGGAGGATCTATTCAGCTGGATTTCACGTGACGCGGACTACGAGATCGAGGGCAACTTCGAGAACCCTGAGGTCGAGCGCATCCGCATCATCAAGAACGTGTTTGATCAGGTGCTTGATGCGGTGATGTTCTGTCATCAGAACGGAGTCTACCACCGTGACCTGAAGCCAGAAAACTTCATGGTCACCTACGATGGCATCGTGAAGCTGACCGACTTTGGCCTCGCGACCACCGAGGACTACTCCACCGACTACGAGTGTGGGAGCAAACCCTATCTCAGCTACGAGAGCCGCAACTTCTACCGTGCCCCTTACTCCTCGCGTCAAGCAGATATCTGGTCTCTAGGAATCATCTTCTTGAATCTTCTGTACCACCAGTGCCCCTGGGCCGACCCTAGCGCCGGCGAGTGTGAGGCGTTTGCCTCGTTCATGAAGGACAAAACGGGCTTCTTGAAGCAGAAGTTCGATTGTCCTAATGAGGTAGCCGAGTTCCTCGCCACCCAGGTCTTTTGTTTGGAGAGCGATCACGGTCGCAAGGGTAGAATAAACCTGCTCCAATGGAAGTGCTGGTGTTCGGATTTGGAGAGAAACTACTCCTTGGAATCTGAGGCTTCCGGCTACGATGGATGCATCGAGATCCCCGGCCAAAAGGCCCGTCTCGAAATCCCCGGCTACTCTTTTGGCGACTCTCACCAGTCCTCATGGTCGGAGGTGTTCGATGAGGAGGAGGAGATGGATTTCAATGAGCCGGTCCACTTCGAGGACGAGCCTGAGGATTCCGAGGCGGAGGACCTTGTCAACGACTACGATTCCGCCTACGGGTCCTTCTCAGTCAAAGGGGCTTTCTCCCACGAGGATGACATTGCCGCTGCTCTGGAGGACGAGTTTGGTACATTGATGATTTAGACGTAACCAAAATGGCCTTTGTTAAATTATCTGCCTTGTTCGGATCACCTGAGCAGTTCGCCCCTTGAAGGGTGTTCATGTGATTTCGCTCATTTCGTGTGCTGAATGTTTCTTTTGCATTTGTCCACTGTTCCTCTAGACTTCGAGCAGCAGCCACTGTCTCGTTGTTTGCAAATAAAATCAGTAGAACCCCATTTAACCCCGAGTCATCTTGTTCTATAGTGTAGTGTGTTCGCCAGTTGCGGGTATGTGTGTGTGTGAGGGTGCGAGTGTTGGTTTGCAAGCCCGCGTGTGTGATTGTGGGCGCACTGCCACTCGCCGAGCGATGGCTGGACACGCAGTGTTTTGAGAGCTGGGCGTGTCACGTGACGGGGATGGAATAGATCAATTTTTAGTAGTCAGCAGCGATGAAACTTGCCAGACAGTCAGTAGCAAAGCACACGTTACAATCCGCTCCGCGAGTTCGTCATTGCAGGTAAGGCCCAACGATTAGCGTAGTAGAGCGCAGACGGAAGCTCGCACGGCAACCCAGACAACTGACCCTCGTTTTACAGTCGAGAGAAAAACTTTTTCCTAGCCCATCTCAACTGCCCATCCAACTGCAACCATGAGTATCGCCAAGGTTTATGCGAATGCGAACGAGCTCCAGCCCAGAGAATACTGGGACTACGACAACCTGCTCATCACCTGGGGGTATTGCCTGCTTTTCAACCTACGAACCAACCCTCCCTTGCACTTGGCCAGCCACTGACCACCCACTCGCTTTAGGGACCAGGACAAGTACGAGATCATCCGCAAGATAGGACGCGGAAAGTACTCGGAGGTGTTCGAGGGGATCAACATCACGAACCAGCAACGCTGCGTCATCAAGGTGCTGAAGCCGGTGAAGAAGAAGAAGATCCGTCGGGAGATCAAGATCCTGCAGAATCTCTCGGGCGGGCCCAACGTGGTGGCCCTTCTGGATATCGTGCGGGATCCGCAGGTAAGTGGCGGCACGGGAGGTCCGGAGCAAGCGCTGACCCAGGCTCTTCTTTCTCGCTAGTCGAAGACCCCCTCCCTCATCACCGAATACGTGAACAACACCGACTTCAAGGTGCTCTACCCCCGATTCGTGGACTACGACATCCGCTACTACCTCTTTGAGCTGCTCAAGGTACGTTGCGCCCCACCCACCCGTCCTCACCATAGCCCCCGTGTGACCATCCCCGCAGGCCCTGGACTTCTGCCACTCCAAGGGAATCATGCACCGTGACGTGAAGCCTCACAACGTGATGATCGACCATGAAAAACGCCAGGTTAGTATTCCGCACCACATCCGGGCGGGCGGGCGAGCGCGCACACTCATCCCTTTCCTTTCCTCGCTGTAGCTACGCTTGATTGACTGGGGCCTGGCGGAGTTCTACCACCCAGGCACCGAATACAACGTCCGTGTGGCCTCGAGATACTTCAAGGGGCCCGAGCTGCTGGTCGACCTCCAAGCGTACGATTACTCGCTTGACATGTGGAGCTTGGGCTGCATGTTCGCCGGCATGGTAGGAGGCCAGTAACCATGAGGTCCACCCAGCCGCACTAACCACCCCTCCTTTCCTCCCTCCCCCGCCCGCAGATCTTCCGCAAAGACCCCTTCTTCCAAGGACACGATAACTACGACCAGCTGGTCAAGATCGCCCGAGTCCTGGGCACCGACGAGCTCCACAAGTACCTTGACAAGTACTCGATCAAGCTGGACGCGCGCTACAACGACATCCTGGGCAAGTATCCCCGCAAGCCCTGGAGCCAGTTCGTCAACGCCGACAACCAGAAGTACATCTCCAACGAGGCGATCGACTTCTTGGACCACTTGTTGCGCTACGACCATCAGGAGCGTCTGACTGCCCAAGAGGCCATGAACCACGCGTACTTCGACCCGGTGAGAAAGAATTAAGGGTGACGGTGACCAATCAATCAATCAATCAATCAATCAATCAGACAATCCAGCCTAATCCAACCCAAACCGATTCGATTTCAATTTCGATTCGATTCGACTCGATTCAATTCAATTCAATTCAATTTCCCCCATTCTAATAAACGTTCGATTCAAACCATCCCTGAGCCAACCTGCCCATCAATTAATCCATGAATGAATCGGTAGCGGCCGCCTCATAAAAACCATTCCTCTGCGACACCGTGGTTGTCCAGAAACGAGTGCCATGTCGTTATACGACGATCTACCTGCCCCCGCCACCAATGAGGAGAACGAAACCACGGTGATCAGCACGAAGCCGGAGAGTGGTGAGTGTGCCGCTTTTTTCTCTCCCCCCTCGACCCCTCCAGAGCCACGCTGACCCCGTCTAGTTGGATGGAAGCCCAGATCCTTGCAGCCCATCCTTCGACGGCCTCAACCCAACAAGGCCAAGGTAAGCAGAAGCACGACCGGCCCCGTCTCCACCAAGGAGGCCACAACGATCCACCCGCTGTTCAAGCCGCTCGTCCAGAGCCAACCCGCGGAAACCACCCCCGCGAGCGCCGCCGGCACCTGGAGCCAACTCGAATACGGACAGGTGGGTTGGGTTCGCCCGCTGCTCCCCGAACCAACACTAACCCTTGTCGTAGAAAAAACCCCCCCGGAAGAGGGGAGGTCCCTCGTGGGACGACGAGTACGAGCCACACTTCCCGAACGACTACGACCACTGGAAGGCGGAGAGAAGGAGACAGCGCGAGGAGCGGGAGCTAAGCGAGGAGATGGTGGTGGAGCCATGTAGACTAGCGTTCCTAAGTTCATTCCCTCGAACCTTCTTCCGGACCATTTTCTCACTCCGGCCGCGGGGTTTCTTCGTGTTTGCATCTAGATGAGTCCTCGTCCAGCGCCCCGGTCACCGAGCACATCCCACCCGCCCCGAACCCCAACCTCAACCTGAACCTCACCGGAGAGGAGGCCTACCTGCAGCGGGCGAAGTTGTCCCAGGCCGCCGCCGCCGCCACCACCACCACTACCGTTACCCCACCCAAGCGTGAAGAGTAGGTCCATCTGATGCGCCGCATCTACTTGCTGGTTGCTAACATTCCGTTCCCTACCACCATCCAGAGAGCCCCAGGGGTCGGGCGAGAAGTTCGCCTACAAAATGCTGAAGCAGTACGGGTGGACCGAAGGCCAAGGCCTGGGGAAGAACGGACAGGGGATCAACGCCCCGCTGTCCGTGGAGAGGACCGGGCTTGGGTTTGGAGTGATCGTGAACACGGCGACCAACCAAGGTAAACGTCCACCCGACCCATCGTGGGCGAGGGTGTTTGCGAAATGCGACTTGTCTCTTGCGTCCACTAACCCGCCACGTTGTCCCTCCCCCTGAAGCGACCGAGCCGAAGCCAGCGACAGAGAGCGAGCGGGCGTCCACGGTGGTGCTGCTGACGAATATGGTCCACCAAGCTTTCCTTCATCTCGACCCACCCCCACACATCACTAACCGACGGAACGTATTGACAGGTCAGGCCAGGCGAGGTGGACGACTCGCTGCAGGAGGAGACGGCGGAGGAGTGCGCGCGATTCGGAGCGGTCCGTAGATGCGTGATCCACGAGGTGAACAGCGGGAAGGTGGCGAAGGAGGAGGCGGTCCGGATCTTCGTCCAGTTCGAGGCCCTCCACTCCGCCCAACGGGCCCTGCGCGAGCTGAACGGTCGATTCTTCGCCGGTAGAAAGGTGACCGCACGGTTCTTCGATCCCGACCGATTCGACCGGTTGGAGTTGGCCCCGACCGAAGCCGAGCTGGGGGGACATTGAGTGCGCCGCGCTGATTACCGCCTGCCTGGCCGAGGTGCCTTGACCACGACCCAGATCCATGCTGCTAGCCGTATTCCGTCAGCCTCAGCGCAACGGTGGTGTAGGGTTGGGCCGTGTGCTCATCGCAATCGCAATCGCAATCGCCATCACCATCACCACCTCTACCTCCATCTCCATCCCTACCCTTATCACCACCACTTTCCAATAAAATTCCCTCGGAACAACATAAATGAATGATTTATTCGGAGTATACAGCGGGGGTTAAGTATAATACAGATATTAGAGTGAGAGAGAGAGAGAGAGAGAGAGAGAGAGAGAGGGGGGGGGAGGTAGGGAATTCTGGGATGCAATGCGAGCTACACTGACCACGCTTGGTCCACGTCCGCTTCCAATTCATCTCGACGGACTAGTCCCAGTCGGACTCGTCGCTCTCCTCCGGTTCGGCCTCGGAATCTAAACGCAAGGTTAGGACTGGTGCTTACGGGGATGAGGGGATGAGGGGAGGATGCCACCCCACAACGGGAAACGAACTCACCACTGAGCGCGAGGACTCGGCTGCGCTGGGAAAGTGCGCTCGCCAACGCTTCCGCGAGTTCCCCTCGGTTCTGCACCGCGGGACGACGGAGTTTCGATCGGTCCACCTGAGGGTTGGGGTGGTCAGTGGAGGGGCGTGAGGGAGGGGAGGGGTGCCAAGTCGGGCCACGGTTCGGATCAACCACTTACCTTGCGTAGGGAGGCCACGCCCCCGGCGTTGCGGATGTTCGAGAGAAGGGTGTCCCGTAGGTTCGGGTCTGACGCCGTCACCCGGACCTCGTTCTGCTGAAGTTCGATGTGTCGTAGTCCCTTCACCCCGCCGACACCGCGGATACTGCTGAGCAGATCGGACGAGGACACCGAGCCTCGGATCCCCGTAAGTCGCCCAGGGACCGCGGACAATGGCTTGTCGGTGACGGGGACGGTGGTCGGGAGGTCCGCGGGCGGCTCCGGGGTCGGGGTGAGGGCAGGGGTTGGCAGAGAGGGCATCGGTGGTGGCGGCGGAGGCGGAGGTGGCAACGCCGCTTGGGACGGGGAGCCAGGCGGGGATAAAGGATCAGCCATCACCTTCGCCGTGACCTCCGCAGGGTTCCCTTCGCCGGTGGGACCACCGTGGGCCTCGACGAAGTCGTAGATGAACCGTCGGGTCTGCTTCGTGTTCAGTCGATCCATGGTCAATCCGTACTTCCCCAACTCCTCAAAGAGCTGGCTCCACTCGGGGTCCACGTTTTGAACCTGTCGTATACGGAGGGGAGGGAGAAGGTTGGTGAGCCTGGGAATGAGGTGGGGATCGAGAGGGACCGGGTACTTGCATCGAATCCGAGCTCCGGGTTGAATCCAACATGGCCAACGTGTCTGCACGGGAAACATCCGGGTGAGTGGGGGGGGGTGCGGAAACATGGTGGGTGCACGGGCTGGTTACCTGAAATTCGACGGGGTTCCGATCATAGACTTGTCCAGCTTCGGCTTTGAAGGGCCGACCAGCAACGAGGCGAGACCGACCGGATTCCCTAACGAGAAGATGAACCCTGGGCAGTAGTTCATCAGCGAAGGGCCCTCCACCGGGGATTTCTTCTCCTGGAGCGACCTGGATTCTGGGTGGAATGGGGATGGTGAGTTATCAGCTGACCTGGCCGGCGGGCGGGGGGGGTACGATCACTTACTCTTCAACCGCTGTCGGTTGCCTAGCCTCTCCCTGGAAAGAACCTTCTGATAGAAGACGTGGGCCTCGTGCTCCTCCGCAAAGGAGAACGCCATCAGCTTGCCCTTGAAATAGGTTAACTCGAGTTGCGTCAACGTGGGGTGGGCCAAGGTACGCTACCTCCAGATGAAACGAGTGGAAGTAGGCTCGCTCCTGCACGTACTCAAAACCCGGCTCAAGCTCCATCTCCCATAGGATCCCTTCCTCGTCCTGGTAACAGAAGGTCAGGCTCGTTTCTCGCAACCACCAACCCAACCCACCGCTATGCGCTTACCTTCAAACCGACCAGCCGGAAGTGGAACTTGTCCACCAGCTGGTCCCTTACGAGGGCCAGCGCCCCGCATTTCCCCGTCACCTCCCAACTCGACTTGCCATCCACCTCGGAGGCGACGTACAGCTCCGCCACGGTGGCGGTCAGGATCTTCTACTCAACCTGGGTTACTACACTCCCGACCAGACGTACAAACAAACCCCGGTTGGAGGCGGGGGGGGGGTAGGAGACTTACGTTGGTTCCGGAGCCCACGCATCGCTTCACCCGGGCCTTGTCCTCCACGTTCGCTAAGGTTAAAGAGGGCATACTGTGGTTATGATTGGTATCAGTGGTTAGGTAGAGCGGTTAGTGGGTAGATTATGTGCGGTGCGGTGAATGAATTGGATGAAATATAAGGTTGCGACAGCCATTGGATGAACCCCGCCATTTCCTTATTATTTATTCCATTTCTATTGTGACCGGCGACATCATCCCCCCCGATTCACGTGATCTGGCCATTGTACCATCACAATCGCATCCATTCACTCGTTACAATGATCCACCGTATGTTGGCCACATTCACTAACCAAGTTGGCGGACTGATGGAATCTGGCTTTGCATCATCGCCTGCCACCTTGATTGAGGTTATCTGATAATGTGTAACTGCGGATGTATGTCACTCCTGATGCACTAGCCCACATGGCAAGTAGGATCACTTGGACTACCCATCAATGGATCCAAACATATGTCCATAAATCTGGCTGGTGCAAGTGATATTCTAATGGAAAGTACAGTGTGAAAGTCATCAGATATCCAACTGGTTAAGAGTGGTATATAGGGTGCTTATAGAAGCATTTTGCCACATACAATGGACCAAGTTGGACATTGTGCAAATGTGAAGATTTTATCATATTGACTAAGCCTAATTGTGGTATATGATATTTAGATTTGTCTCTAGCCAATGGTTTGATGAATATATATATCTGCAATCATCTCTTCTGTAGGACAGTAAGCAAGTCTAACCAATTTATTCTCTATTGCCTCTACTATGAGATGATGTCCAATGTTCAAATGCTGAGCTCAGCCAAGGAAAGTTGGATTTCTACCCAGTTTATACATCCTTGATTATCTTAAATATTGTAGTAACTGTTTTTTGACAGAAGCCAGTATCCTTAAAGAGTCCTCTTGGCCACATTGACTCTTTTATAGCCTCACAAAATGGATTGTGTGCCTATCTCCCCTCAAAACTGCATGAGAATGGCAAAATCCCAATGTGTGATGTTACAGTTGTAAGAGTCATGGAGATATTGAAAGTGATTGAAAGAAGGAGTAGATTATGAGGTTTTCACATAAGGATCTATTGAATGTAAAAGTAGTAGTTATACTTTTACATGGTCTTGGCATTAAAAACATGTAGAATATATTAAGAAAGGTCCCAAGAACATGTATGCAAAGTTTGTGGTTGTTTGGACAACTTTGAGAATTTTCATGTTCTGGGTACCTGGTATTTTGGTGAAAATATTTTAAGTAAATCCCAACAAGGAACTTGGGTCAGTATTCTCTAGGATATGAAGGTAATGATCTAAGTGACTAAGTTAGGTGAATATCTAGGTGGAAATACAAATTTTTACAACAAATATCAGGTACCCAGAACATGAAAATTCTCAAAATTGTTCAAACAACGCAAGCTTTGCACACATGTTCTTGGGACCTTTCTTAACCTATTATACATGTTTGTAATGCCAAGACCAGGTAAAAGTATAAATACTACTTTTACATTCAATAAATCATGATGTGAAAACCTCATAATCTACTTCTTCTCTCAATCACTTTCAATATCTCCATGACTCTAACAACAATATTTAGGTAAGATATTCAAAGTAAATCCCAACAAGGAATATAGGTCAGTATTCTCTAAGATCTGTAGGTAATGATCTAAGTGATTAAGTTTGGTGAATATTTAGGTGGAATTACAAATTTATACAACACTCCCACCCAACTAGATGTTCATACAGACCAGTGCTAATTGTGACCAAAGATATTCAATTTTGTCTCTAGCTAATGGTTTGGTAAATGTGTCTGCAATCATTTCATCTATAAGACAGTAAACTAAGTTAGATGGCACCAAGCTCTCTTGACTTGGTAGGGTTTTGACCAAGCTAAGGTTTGTCTCCATTGGGGTAGCTGCTGGTTTGCAGTCTTCCATTTAGTACTTCTTGAGTATATCTTGAACATACTTGGATTGGCCTAGGGTGATGGTCTGGGTACTTCTGGCTATGGAGAGCTTTATCCCTAGGTGGTAACTGAGTTCTCCTAGATTGGACACCTTGAACTCCTTAGATAGGCTGGATTTAGTCTCTTCCAAAGTTGCTAGGTTATTGGTGGCTATAATAAGATCATCCACATACAGAGCTAATAGAACTGGATATACTCTATCTGGCTTATAGTATACACTTGAGTCAGCAGCATTCCTTTTGAAACTCAAAGATCCCAAATAAGAATCTATCTTGCAATTACCAACTTTCAGTGATTGCTTGAGTCTATATAGAGATTTAGTACACAAAATATTCTATTATAACTCCTATTTTTAAGGTATACAACTGTGGCATCTGATTCTGCCCAAAAATCATAGGATAGTTTTTGATCATGGATCATAGAACTAGCCATACCAGTTATTGATCTGTTTGCATGTTCTGCCACTCCATTTTGCTACGGAGAGTATGATACAGTAGTCTCTTACTTTATCCCATGAATTTTGCAGAAGTGGATACGCAGTTTTGAGGTATATTCTCCCAATTGTCAGAGTATATTTTATTAATTTTTTTGCCAGTTTCTCTCTCCACCATGACTTTAAGCTCCCTGAACTTAAAAAGAGCTTCTTCCTTTCTCTACATGAAGTAGATCTATGTGTATATTGTGTAATCATCATCAAAAGTGTTTAAATATTTCATCCCACCTAAGGGTGTATTTTGCATAAGTCCACAGAAATCCAAGTGAAATAAATCTAGTTTTTTCTTAGCTTTGATTAGCCCAAAGATCTTGAACAGTTGTCTAGCTTGTTTCCTATATATATTGGCTGCACAGTGCTCCAAATTAGCTGGGGGATCAATTTTTACTCCAGAAATTAGCTGATCTTTGATCATTTGCACAAATAATCAAGATTGATGGGCCCAAATCTCCTGTGCAAAAGCATTAGAGTTGCTTCATTTAAGCTACTTATGTTGGCTACCAGGGATGATGAAATATAAGTTAAACTGCCTAGATTCTGATCTCCAATACCCAGAGCAATATGGGCAGCATTTGATTAGTGATCCTTCATCCAGAATTGTCAATGCTGAAACTGAGACCTTCTACTGTGGCCTTGCTTACAGATAGTAGGCTCCTGGCAATTACTGGTGCAAAGAGTACTTCTTTGAGGGTAGGTGTGACTTCCTTAACTGCTTCTAAGCTTTACCTGGATGGTCCCTTCTCCACTGTATCAATTTACTATGTGATACTTGCACTGCTGCCATATGCCTTTTATTGCTGGTAACATATTCATCTGCAAGCATATGCTTGGTAGCCATCACTTTTGCCATGTATACCTCTTGAATATGTAAAAAATACTTTTTGGTTATTGGCCAATACAGTCCTTGTACCTGCTGAATTCTAGCCACTGTTGTAGGTGCACTCTGGTACTTGTTTGTGTGAATTCTGCATTGAAAGATGTGATAATCTGTTTGTATCCAGGAGAAACCTGGTAAACTCTTGTAAAGCTGTTCCAATTATAATTAGTTGCTTGTTGCATCCAACCCATCCTTGCATTACTAAACTGATTACCCATGCAATGGGGCTACTTAGCTTCTAACTGCCAAAGGCATAGGGGTCTCCATGAGGACATCTGTGCTCAGCATTTCCCAGCTCTTCCTGGCTGTCCTTGGTATGGTAACTCATCATAGCCATGATGGACTTGAGAACATATTCTTGATGAGATTTGGATATAATAGGGTTAGTTGAAAATCACCAAGTGCACTGCAAAACCCACTTGTTTGCCAAACCACTACCAATATCTCCAGCTCTCTAACGGTAGCCAATGCCCAGTATTGTAGTAGGAGGTTTGGAGAAATTGGAAGTAATTGGGAGAACAAGTAGACTATGTGATTTTCACCTGATGATTTATTGAATGTAAAAGTGGATTTTTTACCATGACATTGACTTGGCAAAACAGGCACAAAAAACATGATTGGGGAGGTCCCAAGAGCATATAGGCAAAGTTTGTGGCTGCTTGCACAACTTGTTGAGATTTGATATTCTAGGCACCCAATCTGTTAGGGGAGGAAAGTCACCAAGTGGTGAAATCTTTATTTACTTATGACAAGTTTCTAAAGAAGCCAAGTTAATCTGAAGTTATTCCTAGAAAGCTAGGTCTGAGAGATATCTTCCTGGTAAGCCAGGTCTGAGAGTTGAGAGGCTGAGTGGTACTGTATTTCCTAGTTAGCTAGGTCTGAGAGAGGTTTCCTGGAAAGCCAGGCCTGAGAAGTGAGAATCTGAATATATCTGAGCTAAGTTATACTGGTTTGCGGTAGCTGAATTGTGGCCAGAATGGCCAGTAGACTGGGGGAACTGAGATGAATTTCTGGGCAATCACTGGCCAAATTTACTAGGCAAATCTGACCAGTTAGCATTTCAAGGATTTCAGCCAATCAGAGCCTTTACTTTGCCCAATGGTTGATCAAGCCATCTCCCAATGAGCACACATCAATTTATTGATTGAATTTTGCTGGATCCAGGATTTGAACCCACAACCAGGGGAGGGAAAGTCACCAAGTTAGTGAAATCTTTATTTGAGTTAAGAACTAATCTAAGTACAAATAAAGAAGCCAATTCAGAGGTCTAGAGCCTCTCTAATAAGTAATCTAATTTATGTTTTGTTTCATCTCTAATGTTTGCTTCAATAAAGTAAAGCTCATCAGGGGTAAATATAAAATTCAGGGGTTTTGGGGGAAGTACAAATTGTAGATGTTTCTGATCAATATAATCCAAGACTGGAACCCAGCCTGGGATTAAGTGCAGTAGGAAAGGTGTGTGGACTTGTAAGTAGCTCTACCACATAGATCTTAGATGGTCCTGAGCCAGTAGTCTTGGTTTCTCAGCTTTTTGAAGTTTTGAAGCAAGCTCTGTTACTACAGCAGAGCCAACCAGGGTGTGCCAGCAAGAAGATTTCAGGGAGGAGTTAGATTGAAGCCATTGTTTAATGGAGGGGTTATGTGATTTCTGAAGTTTGACTAGGAAGGAAGCACGGAGATAGATCATTCGGATTTGGTATGGGTAGAACCCAAAGGCTCCATTAGTTGCATGGATATAGGGAGATACTGGAAGATAAGGTACCAAGGATCTGATACACTGATGGAGAAATTTATCCAGGCAGTGAAGTTCTCTGGAGGTTAGGGGTATAATGTGGAGACCAAATTCAAGTACTGGCAGCACATACTGCTTCAGAAGTATAGGGATCTTTTGAATTGGAGTGTCTGGAGTGACTACTACCAGAAGCTTTTTGAGAGCCTGTTGGGCAAGACGGATCCTATTATTCAGGTGGAGCTTGGAGTCAATCCCATGTTGACAAAACGGCAGACCTAGATATATTGCAGTTTGTTGTGGCAGAATGCTAGTGTTTTGTATAGTTGTAGTGCATCCTATTGGGACTGTCTTGGAAATTGAGAGTGAGAGGTTGTTGGCAGCCAAGTACTTCTCAATGATGGCAGTGTCTGCTATGGGATTAGGAGTAGCAATCTTGATATCATCCGCATAGAGAGTTAGTAGTGGATAGGGAGAGTCTGGTGAGGGGCCTTTTGGAAATAAAGGAAAGTCATGTAGGAATATCACAAATAATAAGGGACCTAGTACAGATCCTTGGACTACTCCATTTGGAACCTCATAAGTCTCTGATGTACAACTTGGATGCAAAATTTTGGCTGAGTTCTCACAAAATAGAGAACGTACAAGAAGGGTCATTGGTAGTGCGGTAACTGCTAATAGCTTTCTCCAAAGCAGAGCTCTGTCCACAGAGTCAAAGGCTTTAGTAATGTCAAACAGAATGGTTGGCAATGAGAATTGAAGTGAATGATCATGGCTTAGCACTACAGCCATATCCAAGGAGAGTTTGGGCAAGAAGCCAAACTGAGAAGGATGGAATGGATATAGTTGAGATTGCAAGGATTTTGCTATTATAAGCTCAAAGATTTTCCGGCAGGTTGGTAGGAGTGAAACTGGCCGGTAAGAACCTGGGAGTGAGTGTTTCCCCTTCCCTTTGTATAAGGGTATTACATTTGCCTGTGACCAGGCCTTTGGGGTAGTCAATTGTTGGGCACAGATAGAGTAGAATGGGATAAGTAAGTGACTCATTTTGGAGTAGCACACCCGGAGTAGATCGTAGGTAATCAAGTCATGTCCAGGTGCAGTATTTGCAGGAAGCTTCTTTAAAATTTTCTCCAGAAGCTTTGCTGAAACCAAAATTGGAGATGTTGTACTGCTAGATATGTCACCAGTATGGTAGAAAGGAGGAGTGGGATGCATGGTTGAATCAAAGAATATAGGGGCCAGTTTGTCTGGTGATGGTATACTCCTTGCTTGGGGTCTCATGGCTTTGTATACTCTTGATATGGACCTTGTGGTGGCATTCATATTTACTAAGGGCAAGGTATCCATGATATGAGCCCATAATCTAGTATGCTCAGTGATCTGTAGTGACTTGGAGTAGGAGATTGCGCTTTCCAGGAGGTTGTGTGTTTTTGGGTTAGGGAAACATAGGTAGCTGGAATTTAAGGCAGAAATGATGGATTTCCATTTAAGTTGGTTTGCAGATGGCTTTTGGTAGGACTTGGTGGGCAGGGCCAGACAGCCAGTGATTATGATGAAATGCTGGTAAAATAGCCATAATGCATTTACATCATCACAAATCCATGCGGGTAAGCTGGGAAATGCATATTCTGTAAGCAAGGATAGATAGTTGGCAAAGTCCTGTGTCTGTGATACTGAAGCTTTGGCTGGCAGGATTGTAAATGGCTGAAGAAGGGTGCCAATTGGTAGGGTTTTTCTGGCAGAAATGATAATATGTATTGGCTTGTGATCAGATTTCTCTAGTGAACCACAGCTGATATCCTCTGGCATGCTTGTAACCTGGTGGATGTACTGTAAGGCAGCTGGAGTGGCTGTTACCCAGTCAACACAACGTTGAGCTTGCTGAGTGTTTACAGTGACCAGATGGTTTTGTCGGAGGATCTTTGTAAAGTGCTCCTCTTGGGTTCTAAGTCTGGATGAAATAGTGGTGATATTTTCAGGGTGGGGAATATTTATATCTCCCACTACCATACAAGGGATTGATGAGCTGTTAATGAATTCTGATGTGGCCAAGAAATTGCCAGTGTTATGGAGATAGACAGAGATGGAGGGAGATAGATAATAATGGCTACTATAGTTGGAAGTGTTAGAGCATAGCAGTAATACTCATAGATGATGGATACATTTGTTGAGGGTGCAAGCTTAGAAGATGAAAGAGCAACAAGTGCCATTGAGTGAGCTGGAAATTTTGGGTGAGCAGATGAATATGCATTCAGTCTAGAGGTTAGGGGGGAGGAAAGTCACCAAGTGGTGAAATCTTTATTTACTTATGACAAGTATTTAAAGAAGCCAAGTTAATCTGAAGTAATTCCTAGAAAGCTAGGTCTGAGAGATATCTTCCTGGTAAGCCAGGTCTGAGAGTTGAGAAGCTGAGTGGTACTATATTTCCTAGTTAGCTAGGTCTGAGAGAGGTTTCCTGGAAAGCCAGGCCTGAGAAGTGAGAATCTGAGTATATCTGAGGTGAGTTGTACTGATTTGCGGTAGCTTGTTTGTGGCCAGAATGGCCAGTAGACTGGGGGAACTGAGGGGTATTTCTGGGCGATCACTGGCCAAATTTACTAGGCAAATTTGACCAATTAGCATTTCAAGGATTTCAGCCAATCAGAGCCTTTACTTTGCCCGATGGCTGATCAAGCCATCTCCCAATGAGCACACATCAATTTATTGATCAAATTTTGTTGGATCCAGGATTTGAACCCACAACCATGGGTATGGAAGGGTTAGGGATAACCACAAGGCTAAGTGTTCTTGGTTAGGGGGGGAGACAGTCACCAACAGGTGAAATCTTTATTTCAGTTGAAACAAAGAAGCCAGCGCTACTGTTGTAGCTTTGATACAAGAGTGTGTAGCTGAGGGGAATTTGTAGGTAAGTTAATAAGAAGTGATGATAGTTCTTCAGTGCTCAAGACACTGTTCAGTGGGAAGGGGGGTAGCAAGAGAGGTAAGAATGACTTGTGAACAACATTAATGAGGGGAATGTGATAAGGATTGATATTCATCATAAAGGGAGTGTGCTGCTGCAGATATTGCTGCCAAAGGTCTGTCAAGTACTTCAGGTAGGCCAGCTTGGGTTTTTCTGACTGCAGAATATAGTGAGCAAACTTCTTGACTTCAGGATCTCCAAGTATAGTTCTCCAGCAGGAGCCAGGTGTTGTGTGGTGTGTTCTCTTCCAGGCCTTAATCAGTGGGTTGTTGCAGTTGTGAAGTCTGAGATATAATCTGGTTCTAAGGTAGAGAAGTCTGATCTTATAGGGCATAAACCCAAAAGCACCAAGAATAGCATGTCTGTAGGGGCATTCAGGCAAATGAGGCACCAAGGAGGTAATGCACCATACTGCAAACTTGTCAAGCTTAGTGCAGTCTCTAGAAGTAAGAGAGAGAAGTGGTAAGCCAAATTCCAGGACAGGGAAGACAAACTGCTTGAGTAGAAGGAGGCAGCTGGGAGCTGAAGTTGTAGGAGGAGTAACAGCCAGTAGCTTGTGGAGTGCCTGTCTTGCCAGGATAATTCTCTTCTTCAGGTGTGCTCCAGAGTCTAGTCCAGTAGGAAGGAAAGGAAAGCCAAGATATGTAGCAGAAACCTGAGCAGGTATAGTGGAGTTCTCCAAGTTGATGGGAGAGCCCAAAGGTACTGTCTTTGCAATGGAAAGCTGGAGATTATTCTTCTGCAGATACTGGTGGATGGTCTGGGAGTCTTGTTGCACATTGGAGGAGGATATTCTGATGTCATCAGCAAAGAGAGTAACCAGGCAGTCAGCTGAGAGTCTTGGGAAATCATTCAGGAAGATGGCAAACAGTATAGGACCAAGCACAGAGCCTTGAACCACTCCATTAGGAACTGAGAACACAGCTGATTGCTCACTTGGGTGCAGAATTCTTGCTTGTGGATCCAGAAACAGAGACCTGACAAGGAGGGTGAGAGAGGTACTGGAGAAGCATTGCAACTTGGACCAAAGCAGATTTCTGTCAACTGAATCAAAGGCCTTAGTAATATCAAACAGAACAGAGGGATACTTGCACTGGAGAGAGTGATCTTGGCTAAGTATGACTGCATATTCCAAGGAGAGGCCAGGAACAAAGCCAAACTGTGCAGGATGAAACTTGAGGGAGTCAGAGTAGAGCTCCTGAGCAAGCAGAAGCTCAAACACCTTTCTGCAGGTGGGCAGCAGAGATATTGGCCTGTAGGAGCTAGGATCCAGGTGCTTTCCTTTACCCTTGTACAGTGGCAGAACATTTGCAAAGGACCATTCCTCAGGAGTAGAAAGCTGGGCTGAGCATTGCTGAAACAGTGGAAGCAGAAGTGCAGACATGGCCTTGGTACTAGTCTTCAGAAGCTCATAGGAGATTGTGTCCACACCTGGAGCAGTAGAGTTGGGAAGCCTCTTGAGCACATTATGGATTCTCCTTTGATCAAGTGCAAGTGGGATGGGCAGAGTCTTGAAGTCAGGATGAAAGCCAGGAGTTGAGTACTGCTTTGTAGAGAAGAAGATGTTAGCCAGCTGTTCTGTTGAAGGTAACTTCCTGGAAGAGGGCCTCATTGCCCTGTAGAGTCTTGATACTGTTCTTGTTATAGAGTTGGAAGATTGCAGAGGCAAAGAACTCATAATATGATCCCAGAGCTGAGTATGCAGAGTGTGGTGAATTGCCTTGGAGTGGTGTATTGCTGTCAGGAGGAGTTTCTCTGTTTTTGGGTTAGGGAAACTCAGGTAGCTTTGTTGCAGGGCTGAAACAATGGATTCCCATTTTCTTGAGGTAACAGCAGTAGTCTTGCATGGCAGTGAGAGGGAGGCAGACACCAGAATCAGATGCTTCACAAAGAGCCAGGCATAGTTGAGATCATATGGCAGAGAAAGTAGCAAACTGGCAAGCTTCAAGTAGTTCCCAAAGTCTTTCTTCTGATTCTTGGTAGCTTTGTGGGTGAGCACAGTAAGTTTTGGCAGCTTCTTCTTCACAACTGGTTGCTTAGGGTTAGGGTTAGGGTTAGGGTTAGGGTTAGGGTTAGGGTAGGGTTAGGGTTAGGGTTAGGGTTAGGGTAGGGTTAGGGTTAGGGTTAGGGTTAGGGTTAGGGTTAGGGTTAGGGTTAGGGTTAGGGTTAGGGTTAGGTTAGGGTTAGGGTTAGGGTTAGGGTTAGGGTTAGGGTTAGGGTTAGGGTTAGGGTTAGGGTTAGGGTTAGGTTAGGGTTAGGGTTAGGGTTA
>MCFE01000881.1:0-28472 GCA_002104905.1 Basidiobolus meristosporus CBS 931.73
TGGGACTTAATCAAATTACAAATGGACCAAAATCAATTGAATGCAGATGAGTGTGTGAGTCAAAATACAAGGCTGATGATGAAATTGAAAGATACTAAGCAAGACTTGTGGCCAAAGAATACGCACAGACAAAAGGACTTGACTATACTGAGACCTTTGCACTGGTAGCCAGCTTTAATTCCATTAGATTAACATTGGCTATTACAGCCATATATAAGTATTTACATATTAATTGGATGTAAAGCTGCATTTTTGAATGGAGTATATGACTGCCTGTGAAGTCACAAAAGAAGCAATTTGGCTAAGGAAGCTTTTAAAGAATTAGGCATATGTCAAAAATGCCTTTTACTTTATTTCAAGATAATCACAGAATTATACAATTAGGTAGTTATCCAACCATTCATGTTAGAATTAAGCACATAGATATTAGACATCATTTTATACATGAAGCTAAAGTGAGTAGCCTAGTTAACCTAGCTCACTGTTTTACAGATGAAATGATTGCAGATATAGTTACCAAACCATAAGCTAGAGACAGGTTTGAATATCTTGGGTCACAATCAGGACTAGTCACTATGAGCATTTAGTTAAGTGGAAGTGTTGTAATAATTGATATTTCCACCTAAATACTTACCTAACTTAGTCATTTCAATCATTACCTTCAGATCCTAGAGTATACTGACCAAATTCCTTGTTGGGATTTACTTGGACTATTTTCACCAAAATATCAGGTACCCAGAACATGAAAACTAGATAAGTTGTCCAAACTGACCCAAGCTTTGCACACATGTTTTTGGGACCCTTCTAAGCCTATTCTACATGTTTGGTATGCAAGACCATGTAAAAGTATAAATATTACTTTTACATTCAATAAATCATTAAGTGAAATCACATAATATTCTTGTTTGCCCAATCACCTCGAATATCACCAAGTCTCTTACAGCAATTAGAACTATTAATCTGATCATATTGCAGCAGTTAAGTGGACTTGTAGATACTTAAAAGGGGCTGCTGATATCTGCTTAAGGTACTCCTATTAGGATTTAGAACAAGATCTTGTGGTACACTCAAAAACTGATTGGGAACAAACTTTAGAAGATAGCAGATCCACCAAAGGATACACCTTTCTTTACTGTAAAGAGCAATTTAATGAAACTCTAAAAAGCAACCAACTGTAGTACTTTTCACTACAGAGGAAGAGTATATGGCTGCAAATTTCATAGTTAAACCTGGGCTATCACCTAACTTAGTCACTTAGATCCTTACCTTCAAGTCATAAAGAATTCTGACCAAGTAACATATTGGGATCTACTTGGGACATTCTGACCAAAACATCAGATGTCCAGAGCATGAAAATTCTCAAAGCTGTCCAAACTGCCTAAAACTTTGCACATATACTCTTGGGACCATTGCAAGCTTATTTTACAAGTTTTCTGCCAAGACTCTGTAAAATATATACACTGATTTTTATATTCAGCAAACAATCAAGTGAAAACCACTTAATCTACATGTTCTCCTAATCACTTTCAATATCTCCAAAACTCTTACCACTGCAGATACCTCATAAAACAAAATATACATTCACATTCATTAAGTAGGCAGGTGAAAAGACTCTTGACAGTTTGGGAGAGGTTGGAAGCAACTTGGAGATTATGTAGAGCTTACCTAAGCATATATTGAACACAAGAGTTGTATATATACTGCTGCAAGGTGTTGGAAAGACAAGCACATAGAATGTGCTTAATAAAGTCTCATAGGCATGGACGTGAAGTTTGGAAATTTTTAGGCAGCATTAGTAATTTTGATTTTTTGGGTACTTGTCATTTTTGCAAAAATATTCAAAGCAAATGTCAGCAAAGAGCATGGGCAGGAAATAGTAAAGTTTATAGCTGCAATCTAAATATGCTAGTATAAATATTTAGGCGTAAGTGCAAAATTTACAATAGAAATCAAACAATCTACTATCTCCCCTAATTACCTCCAATATCTTCAAAATCTTCATATCAGTTCGCATAATCCCTGGTTTAGCAAGCTCATTCAACTCAAACAAGTGTACTCTAACTAGTATATATATATATATATATAAATCCTAAATTCCAAAGGACTGAGAATGGATCTTTGATCCGGAATACATGAATAGTTGAACCAAGAATCTCAGCGCCCCAATGAACCATATTTCTATAGACAGTAGAGGTAGACTAGCCAGCAAGAATACTCACAGTATTTGACAACCTGTTAGGTAGCAATTACTCATATCCATCAATAGTTAACAATTTATTGACCACAAAATGATCCATCTACAGTGGTATTGGTATGAACAATTGAAAGCCAAGCGGCTATTTGATGGAAAAACCCCCTTTAAAACACTAGGCAGATGAGCATTGGTGAAAATCCAAATTTGCAATTGATGAGTACTTCTGGGCTGGCATTGGCCAATAATTCCTTATGTAGCGAATCACAATCCGTTTCACTCGATTAACGGTTGGATTAGAGTGGCTTCGCTTGAAAGTGAATAAGGATTCCTTTGCAATACAAATCTCTCCCTTCGAATGCTCATGCAGCTGAGGGGGAGTCCTTACTCATGTGCACAACCAGCGACTACCGCGGGTAGATCATTCAAGGGGATCAAGTGTTCCATTGTAGCCTCGTCCATGCCAGCCACCAAGCACTGGCTGGTCAGAACAACATTATCCGACAACGCGCCTCACCATAAGCTGCCTTGTTGAACTTGCTTCGCAGCGCTGATACAGATTTTAGCCTCTACCCCAATAACCAGCTATGGGTGGACAAGCAGTTCAAAAGGTAGGAGTCCAAGGAATTCCACCAATGATTGCATTATTCTTGCGATGGTGCAAATTGCTTGCGTATCAAACTGGACCCCATTCGTCAATGAGGACTGGTATTTTTCATTTGTCTAACCCCTGGTTAACCATCATCCAGTCTTACCACTGGACAGTCGGGCTAGGCAGTCATCTATTCCAGTCGCAACATGCTGATTACATCTGGCGGGCCACCAGCACCAGATTACCAGTTGACTTGCCCCTCAACAGCCACTAGTGCTGAAGCAGTGCTTCGACCTCACCGGAGGGCAATGCCGCTGACCACAATGCGCCTGGTGTAAAACGTATTTGCGGTCTCCGGACGTACTTGGCCCGGTGCCCATCGAGGTGCTAGCGAATCCACATCATTATACCTATCATAACCGCACTAGGCTAGATAGGCCTCCGGTCTCGAGCCCAAAGACACTCCCCAGTTAAGCGTCGGAGGAATGGCGGCATGGACTCGGCTGGGGCTAGGGCGAAGTCCATTGAACTCGACCATGATCCTGTGTGGTGTTTGTTACTCAGATGTGGGGTAGCTAGCCATATGCCATACGCCTCTTCGCTAGATCAGACGTCGAGATTCAGCAATGGCAGGATACATGTCTGCCAGCTGTGTTCTGCGTACAAGAGTAGCGATTTTCCACTCTGGCCAATGGGTGATGAGTGGATAGGATAGTGATGTAAGATTCCATATCAAGCACAGGTCCATATGGCGATGCGCGTGGCCAATGCGGATCTAGTGTTGGCATTTATGAATGCAGGTGCTTCGATCCCGCCAGTGAGGAATTTCCGATTCATATGATTATAGTGTTAGCGGCTCTTTCCGCACATCTTTACACAACACACATGGGCACAGTAGCTAATTGTCACAATGGCAGCTGGCCCAACAGATTGGCACTTCGATGCCAGAGTTCTGATGGCAGGCTTGTCAATTCAGCCGCTAGTCACAGCCAACCATCCCAGCGCAGCCCGATGGCTGGTATCATGACATGTACTGATCCTGTGCATGGGTTATATTCAACTGTGGAGTGAACCAGTGATCGAACACTGCGATTCAGGATTGTGTTCTGGAATGATTTGTAGTCGATAGCCCCCAACCCGAGGTGAGGTAACCTGGTCACCAGGAGGCAATTTGGTTTTTCTGCCATGGCTTGCTGGGTGCCCTCGACTAAAGAGACAGTTCGAAATGTTGAGCTCTGTCATTTTCCCACTTGCTACGGCACAGCGGAAGGGAGAAAAGACTCTTTTGAATCGGGGTTAGTTAGTAGATGAGGGGATCGGTGGGAATGTTTGGATATCGATGGTTCGAATACAGTTACCACCAGCCGAAGAGTAGATGTAAGGGGTGAAAGCGCAATGCATAGGGGGCGGATATGCATTAGGAGCGAGTTATCAAGCGCATCTAGGCATTTCAGATAAGAGTATCTTGTGTTTCGAAATATTGCCTGTGTTGTAGGCAGGCTTGTCATTGCTCCCTAGTATCTCTATGGAGACGTGGGTAACATAAATTTGCCAGCATAAGAATAAGGTTGCACCTTAATTTGACCGATCCTCCATGATTGGGTAGCTTGGACCTGTGTTTTATTAATTCCCTCTAATATAGAAATATGTGGATTTCCCTACTTTAGCAGATTATTATAGAGGTTACTCCATGCTAGATTCTAGAAGACAATTTCCCAGTAATTCACACATTCACTTACACAATTCAAGTTCCGGAATCTCATCTCCATTTAACTTTGTTCAACCCAAGTAAACATCGCTTTTCTTTTGCACCTCCCTCGCTCTCCTTTTTCTCAACCAGAATACCTTTTCTAGCACTTCGTCGAACGCAAATAGGTTTCTTCTTATTTCATCTGACGCATTTTCATCAAGACGCACCATCCATCTGATAAAGTTTCTGTTGGTGGGAAACCATGTTAGCCACTTCAAATCCCATCAAGTAAGTTGCAATTCCGCCCCATCTGTGAGACATGCATTTGCTGACTACGCCTTACCACTTCCATATGTTGCACAACAGTCAAAAGAAGGGGAAAAACCGCAGAAGGAACAAGAAGAAGCAAACAAAGGCAAAAGATGGAGACACAGGAGTCTCTTTCACCGAAAGGGCCGTAGAGTCGACGAAGACCTTTGAGTTCCAAGGGCTTAAAGAGTTCCAAGCCAGAGTCTCCCTGTATGCGCTCGTTTCTTCTCTGCCTGGTAACGTGTTGAAGCGTATCTCGCAGCATTTATTTCTTCAAAAAGACCGTCTATCGTTTTCACTAGTTAACAAAGCATGGCATGAGGCGGGAAATGAGGCGCTGTGGTATACTCCCTCATTCTGGAGTACCTCGAGGTTTGCTCTGTTTTACAGGGCCATTACGGTGAATGCTAAGCTGGCTTCCAGTGTGGTCGAGTTGAATCTGGTGCTGAGTGACACTTCTGAAAACCAGATTTTCTTCTCCGAAGACCCGCAATGCCGTTTACTTCGCAAATCTCCAATCGCTGATGCACATATCATCCAGAAGCTGGTCAAGGCCTGTAAGAGCCTCAAGCGGCTCCACATGTATGGCTGGAATTTCGACGATACCTCCATGAAGAAGGTGCTTTCGGTGGCCACCGAAGTGACTGCCCTACGAGTGGTTGGCTCTGATGCTCTTACCCAGCGGCCATTCTTGGAAGCCCCCATGAAACTGCAGAGCTTTGTACTCGATGCAAATTTACAGCTGAACGATCTGTTTGTGCGGATCTCGTCTTCACGCTTCCAAGCACTTAAATCATTACATCTAGCAGCTAGCAACATAAGCGAGAAAGGCTTCAATATATTGGCTGACAACATACAGAACCTTCAAGAGTTATGTATCCATCAAAGCCCGGGCTTCAACGACACCATTGTGGAGAAGCTTACGCGGAACTGCTTTAATTTGGAGAAGATCTCCATTCAGCATTGCGGGATCACCCTGTCCAGCTTGCAGCTGCTAGTTGAGAGTAATGTGAACCTGAAAGAGATTCGTTTAAATCTAGATGTCGCCGATGACGACGAGAGCGCCGTTTCATGGATGATGCCCATCTGCGAAAGCCTGGAGCTTCTCTCCCTGGAAAATGCCATGATTGACGACGATTTGTTGCAAAACATAGGCATGCATTGCCCCAAAATTAGAGACCTCAGCCTGGTCCAGTGTGATTTAGTCACTGATGACTGTATCCGATTCTTCTCTGAGAGTTTAGAGGGGCTTGCCAATGTCCACCTAGCTAACTGCGAACATTTGACGGGCGGTTCGCTATTTAGCCTACTCAGCTTGCAGAGGAAGTCGTTACGGTCGATTACATTCAAATTCAATGGCGACTTCGATGTGTCGAACGAAACCAAGAATCTGTTACGAAATGCTCCAAACCTTCAGGAGCTTAAGCTTCAAGGATATGAGAGCCAAATCGCCACCAAAGAATGGTGCAACCTATTGAAAAGATTCAGGAGTACCGCTGGCTCAACTCAGACCCCCTTCTTGAATTTCATTTCGAACCTGCAGGAATCCCCCAGCAATTCCCGACCCACCAGCCCTCCACAGAAGGAAACTAGAAAGCGCGACACTGTTCATGAGAACGAGCCTGATTCTGCTGCTTCAGTTTCCAAGGCGGAAGATGAGAATTCCACCAAGAAAAAGAAGAAGGAGTCGGTGGTTGAGTCGACTCCTGTGCCAGCCAGTGTCGGTTCTGCAAATGGTGCTGGCAAGCCAGAGAGCATTCAACGAGTAATTCCTTGGAGAGAATGGGGCGAAGGGAGCGAGGACTCCGAGGAGGAAGTATCCGGCTCACCCATGCCTCCAGCTACACCAAAGGTGGAGCAGAAGATGCTTCAAGGAAGTGGCAAATTCGGCACTATCCGAAAGGGGGATGCACTTAATTTCTTACAGCAATTACAGGCAGTCCCAGACATCCTGGAGCCGGAATTCAACGAGACTCAGGATTTCCAATATACCGTTGAGCGCGAGAAGTCCGATGGCGCCGAGCCCATGGACATCCCTCCGGAGGAGAGTGAGGACTTCGTCTACAGTGCCGAGAAGGATGGCTCACCTGTGGATCAACCACCAGCAAAGCCAACTGAGCTCGTCAAGTTTACTTATAACCCGTATGCACCGGAATTTTTCTACCAGCCGAAGGCTAAGAGCGAGGCTAAACCGGCGGAGGTCAATCCTCCCGTCGCACTTAACGGGATTGACTACGAGGAATTCGTCTACCACGCTGATCAGGATCCAATAGCATCGGCAACGAGCGACCAATTCGAATACACCATGGATGAGAGATCGGATGGCTTTGTGACCGAAGAATTCAACTATGGTGGCGCGGATGATCACGAGGCATTTACCTATGTCGACCAGTCTAGTAAAGCACAGGCCGCATCCTACGATCAACTAGATCAAGACGCATTTGTGTATGCAACTGAGACCGAATCTATCCACGCAGATGCCCAAGACTTGGTATTCACATACCCCAGCGAGGCCCCTATTGTCGAGGCATCCGCACCATTTGAGGACGATTCAAATGAATTTGTCTACACGGCTGCAGCAGATCAATTCAGTTATAGCTCCGCAAAGGACGATGATGAATTTAGCTACCAGCAGGAGGTAAGTATGACTGCCCCTGTAGAAGAAATGGATTCCGGCGAGTTCGTCTACACCCCACAAGAGAACGAGAGTGAATTCATCTACAATGTGGGCAAGGATAAGAACAGTTCGTGCGACCCCATTGGCGATTCTGATGAGGAGTTCGTCTACTCGGATGTAAAGGAGGAACTTAGCCGGACTGGTCTGTCGGACGAGGCTCCTTTCCAAATTCCTGACGAGATGAATGGGCAGAGTAGTTCTGACGAGTTCGTTTACACGAAGCTCGAAGTAGGCCCGAGCGAGTTATCTGCGGAGACAGAGGAGTTTGTCTACTCGCAACCTGCAGATCAATCGGAGCCCGTAGAGTTCGTATATAGCAATGAGAAGAAAGCCCCCTCACCTGTTCCCGAATTCATCTACCTCAGTAACGAGCCCGCTGGCAGCGAGACTGCCCACCCACTGGATATTTCGGATGAGCCCGTGGCACCTGTGGATGTAGAGCCTTCATACTCGTATCCCGAAGAGCACACCCCAACCAACAAGGAATTCGCTTACCCGACCAATGAGGAATTCATCTATTCTGAAGTGGAGAATCAAATCCCTCATCAGGCTACTCAGCTCCCCGCTCAGGACGCTGTTGAGCCAATGAATGAGGTGGAGGAGTACTCCGATCCCGAGCTCTGGGTCGGCTGGAAAACTGAGGATGAGTGGAAGCGTATCAGCAACAACAAGCTATCCGCCACCAACGTCTTTTTCAAGAACGCCTTGTCAGCCGATGAGGCAGAGGAGACCTTAAAGGGGCTCAAGGGCTATGAAAGGATGATTCACTCGGCTCCTGGATCCACCCCCGGTAGCAAGACCCAGAGGCAAGGTACCCTTCGCAAGCAATTGGCGAATTTCCTGGCGGAGGCAAGCCAGATCCGAAATGAAAAGAAAGAGCAGATCCAGTACCAAACTTACCTCGAGGGGAACGAACTGCCTGCGAACATGTATATGTCGAACGACGCCATGGACTGGGAACAGGCTAGATCGGCACCAAACTATTCCGAATATTACCATCATAACGCATACCCAGCTCCCTACGAGGAGTATCCTTACGAGCAACTTGAGCCTCCTCACGGAGCTCCTCAGATGCACGTCGAGCAAGCAATGATACCCGCACACATGCCCTTGCCTGAGGCTAAGCCAGCATTCCAGATCCAAGAGTTCGGTTCCATTGGCTCAGGATTTAAATTCGACTACGAACAAATCATGAAAGAAGTCGAATCCCTGCCTAGGTCGATTCGGGACAATTTCGCCCAGAAATCCAAGGAGAATGTGGGCTTACACCAGGTGGAGTATTCGGCCAACCATGAGGAGGAGTTCGAGTACTCAGCACACAAGTATGACACTGGCGTAGACGAGGATGCTGATGACGAGGACGAGTTCGAATTCGACTATACCAAGATCAAGGGCGAATTGAAGCCGGATGACACTAACCATGAGTCCGAAGTCAATTTTTCGTCAAACGCTGGAGAAGGTGATAATCAAGGGGAAGGGGAAGAGGAAGAGTTCAATTACCTGCAGTATAGTCAAGAAGGCCAAGATGAGCCTGAACGACCAGAGGTCGAAGAGTTCAATTATCTGGCTGAGGTGGAATCCAAAGACCATCAGAACTCCTTTGATTATCTCGTCGTCAAATCCGTTGCCGTCGAGTCATCTGATGAAGAATTCAATTACATGGTCTCCAAGGAGCAGACTGATTTATTGGCCGATTCAACCCACTCCGCTGACGAAACCTTTGACTACATGGAGGCGAAGAACGAAGTAAGCAGTGATCCAATCGAATCCACTCCCTTGCTGGTGCTTCCAAACGATGGTCAGACAGCTACCGTATCTATCACTCCAGCAGATTCCGAGGAGTTCGACTACTCGATGATCAAGAGATCTGAGAAGAAGATTCATCCAGTCAGCCTTTTGCAAGAGCACGCCGCCGACACAGTGCCTTCTTCTCCCTTCGAAAGTAGCCCATCATGGGAGCGCCAGGTATTCAAAGAGGAGCGGAAGCTTTTCGATACACTGAGTGTGGAGCCCATGGCGGAGCAGGAATTCAGCTACCTTGATTCCCAAGGGGAGGTCAACAGCGAGCAGGATGCACCGCCCGCCGCGGAGGAGAAGCATCCTGAAGAATTCGGTTATCAGTCAGACTCCAAGTTTGCTACCTCCAACCCCTCAAATATAGAAACTCAATCGGAAGAAACGTTTGATTACGTTCAAGAGAAAACCTTTGAAGTGGCAGAATCGACTGCCGAACGTCCATCGCACAAAGCGAGTATTGAGGAGTACCCCCCTCCAGCCGAGAATTACTCTGAACAATACTCCGAGCTCCATGATGACTTCACTCACATTCTCGAACCTGCCATGGCTGGCGGTGAGAAGGAGCAGATCTTTGCTACCAAGGATCTTCTCGATTCGGCGCCTGAAGAGTATGTTGCCGCTATCCAACGAGAGAAATCCTCCAAATCTGAGCTGGAGCATAAGGTGTTTGGACAAGCATCCAACATACTGAAGTCTTTGCTCGACCAGGCCCACCAATCGGACGTGGAGAAGGAGCAAGACATGTCCTCCCCGGAAATGGAGTCCAAGGAGGACAAGAAATCCAGAAAGAAGAAGAAGAAGGAGAAGGAGCTCGAGAGGAAACAGAAGGAGCAGGAGAGGAAGGAGAAGAAGGAAAGAAGGGAAAAGGAACAGAAGGAGAAAGAGAAGGAGAAAGCCCAAAAGGAAAAACAAAAGGACAAAAAGAAACACGACTCCGTCTCGGAGTCCGCTGACCAATCCACAACGGCTCCACCCCTTTACCCTACTCTGCAAGACTCTGCTATCGAACAGCTCCTGCTTCAACTGGAAGACAAAAAAGAGCACTCGAGCAAGGAAAAGAAGAAGGAGATCCAATTGGACATCGATAAAGTCAAATCCTTCACCGAGTCCTCCCAAGATAGTCTTGCCACATCCACCAACAATGGCAAGACCGATGAGATTCTAAACTCGATTCTGGAGATGCTGGGGCTTAACGAAGGCGAAACCAAGGGTAGCCAACCGTTGACCAACGGAAATCTTGTGGAATCCGACGAGGTGAACTTGATGTCGGAGCCAGTCCCCACTTCAGAGAAGAAATCCAAGAAATCCAAGAGTCAGAAGCAAGGTACTGCATTGCCCAGCCGAGGAATTTGGTCTGGTTCATAGTGGAATTCACCCGCTGACCTTCACCTTTACTTCAATCTACAGATTCCGTAGCCCCTGAGGATGGCCAAGAAGTCCAGCCATCGGAGAGTGAGAACCCTGCCAAATCGAAGGAGAAGAATTCCCAGGAATCCCCCGAGAAGAGCAAGCCAACAAAATCCGCCAAGTCCACCAAATCGGCCGACAAGATCCTCGAGCAGAACACTCCCGAGGTCGTGTCCAGAAATGGGACTTCCGAACCAAGGAAATCCAAGTCACGCAGCCGATCGTCGAAAGGCAGAACGTTGGTGCGCCTGGATATCGAGACTCGCCGCTTCGGTCAACAGCTGCTCTGCGTTAAAGAGGTATTTATTGATTCGGGATGATTGAAACCACGGATCCATTTACCAAACTTCAACTTTCATTCCAAGGCGGATCTTCCCGACCATGTGGTGGAGCGATTCTGTTACAAGTACGACTTGGTCGATCTCATGCCCGGCCTGCTTCGCTACGTGAAGAAGATTGTGGCCAAAAAGCAGAGGGAGTCCAGGGCAGACGCGCAGATGGCGGCCGAGGCGGAGGTGGAGGTGGAGGCGGAGTAATGTTAGGAAAACTACCCACCAACAATTCGACATCGCTTCCTTTACATGTAGTATATTTCTTTTTATGTTTAACTCGCTTCAAGGTCGCCTAAACACTTAATATTCCCCATTAATTAACCACGGCCGCCCGCCCGCGCCCACATCCACCTGCCCTCATCTCGATCCATCCCACCACATCCCCCCCATCAGTTACTCCAATGCTACCTATCTCTTTCGATATTCTTCGTTCTATCATTTTGGCTCTCGCCACCACTAGCACAGCTTAGAAAATTAAAGATGAGAAAAACGCAACAGTGCTGGACCTCCTGTGCCCTTGCTATTCTCCCATGCGTCGGGGTACCACCCTCTGGGGTCACGTGATTCGACCACCTTGAGCCCGATACAAGCTTCACAACGACCAGATCCGATTGAGATTTCTACAGTAGCGGTATCAAACCTAGCTATTAGACTCATCCATCTGCGTATTACCGGAAACTATGCGAAGCCAACAGGGGCGTGTTTATTGTCGATTGTAAGATTGATGTGATGGGTAAATCTCGCATGCTTAATCGAAGAGACCGAAACCCATATCGTCGTCGGATTCCTCCTTGGCCTCCTCCTTCTCTTCGGCAGCGGGGGCAGCCTCGGCGGAACCGGCGGCGGAAGCACCAGTGGCGGCGGCAGGGGCAGAGCCAGCGGAGCCGACGTTCATCAACAAGTCACTGAGGTTCTTTCCAGCCAAGGCCTTGGCGAAAAGGGAAGCCCAGATGGGTTCAACCTCGACACCGGCAGCTTTGATGAGGGTGGTGAGCTTGTCAGACTAGAGCGGGAAGTCGGTTTAGCGAAACAGTTTGCTGCGTGGGGCTCTAGTACGAGACGATGGGACTTACGGTGATTTCAACCCCGTCATCTTGAAGGATGAGGGAAGCGTAGACGATGGCTTGTTCAGCAGACATGGTGGCCTAGTTGTGATGCGAGGCTACGGGAAGAGAAGCTTCGAAACCTGATCTGCCATTCCTTTTGTTGGAGCCATTGACGATCCTTTTCTAGGGTCCATTGATTTTTGGCGTGCGCCCTCTTTTCCGATCGATGCCCCCTCCCCCCTCCAGCATCAATCTTGATCATGGCTGAGGACGACTTGGCACGCTTGGTCTTATTTGGATCGGCAACCCTAGCCCTGATCCCGGCCAGCTGTGAAGGTTTCAAGGCTCTCGGCTTGGTGCCATTCAATTCCCGAATACAGTGGACTTTTTGCATTACACAAGGATCATCATTGAAGCGCACTGACGCGGAGTGGAGCATCCGCAGAGAGCGCACAGCACCCCGCCCGTGGTATGCGACGAAGGGCCCTGTGGCAACGGTATGACTGCTGGAGGTATGATCGAAATTCCCGAAAGAATGGGCTTTATTACTTAGTACTATACGTCTTCTCTACATCTACAATACACCCTCAGAAAACCCTCTTGCGAAGAACTGAACATTGTTGTCCAGGGTCTTGTACTGGAGTACCTGTGGAATGAACCTGGAGTCTCTGCAGGAGGGTCCTCGAATCAATGCGACCTAGGGAAAAACGCAACCTCTTAGTAAGCATCGAGGGCGACGAACCAAAGAGCCACCTACCTGTCCGTTGACTTCCTTGGAATAGCCACTGCCCAAAGCCTTGACCTGTAATATGTATGCGGTTTGGTACATCAGGAGCTTCACGAGACTCTCCTGCTCCGGATCTTCCAGTAGAGCCTGATCGCTGTGAACCAACGAGACCAATGTGCCTCCATTCTTCTCCATCAGCAGCCTGCTCGCTTGCATGAATCTCTGGAGCTCCCGCACCGAGACCCCGAGATTGAGTAGAACAGAGACATCGTCGTAGATCAGACAGGTCTGCCCCGCCTCCTCCGAAGAAACCAACCCCTCGAGTTGGCCCAGGAGGCTCTCAAGGGTGTTTTCCGGAGACAGCGGCCCGAGAACCAGTTCAGGTGTGGTGGGAAGAACAGTGGTGGGTGGTGCAGGGATCTTGCCGGAGCTGAGCCCGGTCAAGCCGTCGACGAACTTGAACCGGCCGCTCGTCTTGGCCGCGGTCAGGTTCACCCCCTAACAGTCGAGGTAAGTATGCAGAAAGGTCAAGTGGGTGCGGACTTCGGGTGGACCTACCAATTTGCGGGCAACCAGGTTGTAGTGGTTGAAGATCTGGGAAAAGCCGACCAGCACCACGCGGGTGTTGACGCTCGTGGGCTTCAGGAAGGTCGTCAGAAAGTGGTACAACAGGAAATCCCCGTTCGCACCCAGGGTGTCCGTGATCAGGAAGTTCTTCCCCCGGGGCGGTAGGAAGTGTTCGGTATCCTCCCAGTGGAAGGCGGAATGTAACGTAGCGTAGCCCATGGTGAAGTGGGTTTCGGTGGAAAGTCGAGTGTCGGGTAAGAGTAAGCGCGGTTCAAGAAACCCCACCCCCGACCTTGCCACCGGACCCGATTTCGTAGGAGAAAAAATTCCTTCCCAATGCCATCATGGGTCACCGGGAATCCAGTGCGATTCGATGCTGAGGTTCATTGGGAATCGGAGAAAAATTTCTTGCCACACCTGGGCATCTGGTTGGTGTCGATTTAAGCGGTGGGTGAGCGCACTTTCCATGACGTTTGCTGGATAGCAACTCCTTTGCTTGCAATATCGCGTCTGTGGAGAATCCGCCACTTCGAACTACAACTAGTCTTCATAGGCCCTTTCTCCCTGCGGAATCTTCCTGGATCACCTTAGCGGGAAGAGTAGGCAATTCCCAACAACCTGAAGGTTACATTGCTCAGCGTTCTAGCAACTTTGGTTGAGTGCAAAGGGCTGGCCACGTTTTATTGATATATATACCTGGTCGGCCTTTTTGCCCATTTCTCTGCGCAGACACATGGTGCTGAAACAATATTGAGTAGGTTTAGCAAGAGCATACTTGCTTATTGTTGGTGTGGTATTCACGAGACTGGAGATTCTGGCCACCATCAACTGAGAGATATTGATATTTTCCAGTCACTTCACAAGTATCCTCTCAGGAATTACTTGGTATTTTTTGACGCTCATCACCTGGGTAGCTAGTCCTAAGCAATGGCAACACTGTGGGGCAGCGATTATCCTTTATCTCTCTTGGTTAGGCTCTTTCGAACTCTATGAATCCACAGAGGTTGTACTTTTATGTTGGTCTTTCTCCAAACCAAATACGGGGTTGTAATACTGATTAATATCGACAAATGTGTGCTACGGTGGTAGTAGCAGTGAGATTCCAATTGAATGTCAATGTATCCCTATGAAAAATCTCAATATTGGAACTCTTCTGATAATCTGCTGGTGTTCTGATGGTGTTTTGCTGGCATCCAGATGCTGTTTTTCCTCCATACTTTCAGTTGCAATTTCTGGTGGAAATAGCAAGGAGCTGATCACTAAATATGGTACAAATGCTATTTAGCCTAGTCTCATCCTGGAAAATCTCTGCTTGTCTGCCAAGTAGTTTGTTCCTGTGATATTGAGATTTGTATGTTTAGAGAAACTTGGAATTTGGCCAATATTATGATGGTATTCTATTGGCCTTTTCTCAACTTCTTTTCTTGGGGTATCTTCACATGAATGGATACTGTTAACTGGTAGGGCATCTATGTTGATGCACTTAGGTGCTTTGGTACTATTAGGAGCACTGTATCAGACAAAGCACTAATACATTTTGCACATCAACAGGTGTAGTGCCACTAATGTATTAAAGAAAGTCCAATTCAGTTGTTTGAGAAGCAAAGAGTCATTATGGATACAGTCACTTGATCTAAATCCATTTGCAACATACAATATAAGTTTTTGTTGCTAACTTCTGACAATACTGATATATAAATAGCCCATTCATATCAGGAGTAAGAAACCCAGTTGGCAACATTAGTTTTAATGATTTCCCTTATACAATTAACTTCTTTTGCTGGATAGTGCCATATAGAGCCGGCCATTCTGTCATCTTATGGTACTATATGTTATTAGTAGTTTTACCATTGGGGCAGTCAGGCCAGTGCCTCAGAAAGAGTGCTATCACAGATAATCCATTAAAAGGCCATCACAAAGCATAGGTTTTGTGATCAAAAGGTACTGATGTCATCAGGACATCATGTAAAAACTCTGGGAGAAAATTGCATGTAAGATTAAAAAAGCACAGTTAATATTTTCCATCGGAATGGTCCTAAGCTGCTTCTGATTGATACTCTGCCATTTCTCTCACTTTCTGTTCTCAGACACTTAGTCATCCCTTACAGCTGTGTACATTGACTGACTATACCTCTTTTTCACACTAATTACTTACTGACTCCATTAGCACTCTTACCTTTGATACATTCAAGTTGGTGTACATCAATTGAATCTTCAGTTGTAACTCAATTTTATACTGTACTAAGCTATACAGGTCTCTGTATCCAATACTAACACTGAACACAACCTCACACTCATCCAGTAAATCCATCAAAATCTGCTATTTAAAATATGCATCTGCCTTAGTCCCTATTAAAAATAATCTGGTCCTACATGTAGATCTAATCACATGAGTTGTCAGGATCTTGCCAGAAGGCCAAGATGATGCCAGCAGCTTGAAATTCCTCACCATCCTTCTAATGTTATGGTTGGGTTGTGACAGTGTTTTGCTGCTTTTACTACCAGATAGAGTAATAATAATAACTAATAAACTTGATAGTATTTTGAGAGTGTTTTTGCAGGGCTTATATGGCATTTAGATGGTATTAAAGCATTATAAATTCATTTGAGCAGACATGTCAGCCAATATTAGCAATTTCCTTATACAGCAACAACCCAAAGGTGTTTTGATGGCCTTGATGCAGACATCAGCTGGCATTATAATGAAAGTATATTAGTGGTAGAGATCTATGCATTTAGCTTTATGCTTGTAGTATAGCTGCTCATATCCCATCACAAACTCCTTACAAAAAAGTTGTGGATGTGCTAAATTGGCATTGGTTATCTACTTTGACCACATATTCTTACAGCATCAGCATATGACTCCCAATGCTTGCAATGCATACTGGGTAGAAAATACTTTAGAAGGCCACTTGAATAAATACATATCCAGTTCATTCATTCATGGCATTTGTATTGTTGTATATGCTGACAAATATGTATTGAAGCTTGTGAAAGCTACTTTGAGTGCTGGATACTCTGTAATACCTTGTCAATTCTTTCCAGTTTCTCTGGTATCTCAAAAAGCTGATTAAGCTTAGTATGCCCTGCATACTGTTGTAGGAGTCTTGGAGATATTGGAAGTGATTGGGAGAACAAGTAGATTATGTGGTTTTCACTTAATGATTTATTGAATGTAAAAACATTGATACTTTTACATGGTCTTGGCATTACAAACACGTAGAATAGGTCAAGGAAGGTCCCAAGAACATGTGTGCAAAGCTTGGGGCTGTTTGGACAACTTTGAGAGATTTCATGTTCTGGGTACCTGGTATTTTAATGAAAATATTCTAAGTAAATCCCAACATGGAATTTGGTCAGTATACTCTAGGATCTGAAGGTAATGATCTAAGTGACTAAGTTAGGTGAATACTTAGGTGGAAATTTGAATTATTGCATCACTCCCACTCAACTAAATGCTCATAGTGACTAGTCCTAATTTTGACCCAAGATATTCAAGCTTGTCTCTAGCTAATGGTTAGGTAAATATGTCTGCAATCATTTCATCTGTATGACAGTAAACTAAGCCAACTAAGTTATTCTCTATAGCTTTACATATGAAATGATGTCTTTTATCTATGTGCCTAGTTCTAGCATGAAAAGTTGGATTTCTACCTAGTTGTATACATCCTTGATTATCTTGAAATAAAGTAATAGGTGTTTTTTGACATAGGCTTAAATCTGTAAAAAGCTTTCTTAACCACATTGCTTCTTTTGTAGCTTCACAGGCTGCTATGTACTCTGCCTATGTGGTAGAAAGTGTTATGGTTGCTTGCTTTCTTGAATTCCATAAAATTGCTCCATTGCAGTAAAGAAAGGTGTATCCTGTGGCAGATCTTCTGTCTTCCAAGTTTTGTCCCCAATCAGCATCAGAGTATCCCACAAGATCCTGTTCTGAATCCATATAATTTATTGTAAGCAGATATCAGCAGCTCCTTTTAGGTATCTAAAAATCCTCTCAACTGCTGCAAAGTGATCAGATCCATAGTTCTGATTAAGTTGGCTGGCAACTCCCACAGAATATGAGATATCAGAAGGTGTTCCAAGCATGATATATATCAGACTGCCAACCATAGATTGATAAGGAAAGTCAGGGCTTTCAGATGGCACCAAGCTCTCTTGATTTGGTTGAGTTTTGACCAAGTTAAATTTTGTCTCTATTGGGGTAGCTGCCAGTTTACAGTCTTCCATTTGGTACTTCTTTAGTATATCTTGAATATACTTGGATTGACTTAGGGTAATAGTCTGGGTATATCTGTCTATGGAGAGCCTAATCCCTAAGTAGTAACTAAGTTCTCCTAGACTTTATATCTTGAGCTCCTTGAATAGGCTGGATTTAGTCTCTTCCAATGTTTTGAGGTTATTGGTGGCTATAAAAAGATCATCCACATATAGAGCTAATAGAGCTGGATTTGCTCTATCTGGCTTATAGTATATACTATAGTCAGCATTACTCCTTTTGAAACTCAAAGATTCCAAATAAGAATCTATCTTACAATTCCAGGCTCTTGGTGATTGTTTGAGACCATATAGCAACTTTTTAAGCTTGCAGACCAAATGGGGGTTATCTTGGTCAGCAAGCCCATCAGGCTGGTCCATATACACATCCTCATCAGGTTCTCCACTCAATAATGCAGTTTTTACATCCATTTGATGAATAAAAAACTTATGTTTGGCTGCCATAGCCAATATTAATCTGATGGAATTCTACTTGGCCACTGGTGCAAAGGTCTCAGTATAGTCAAGTCCTTTTTTTTTGAGAGTATTCTTTGGCCACAAGTCTTGCTTTGTATCTTTCAACTGTACCATCAGCCTTGTATTTTGTCTTGAAGACCCATCTGCATCTAATTGATTTTTAGTTGATTGGTAATTTGACTAAGTCCCAAGTTTGATTCTCCATCAGGGACTGATATTCCTCAGTCATTGCAGATCTCCAAAACTTTGTCTGAGGGCTATTTAGGGCCTCTTTTACAGTCTGGAGCTCATTAATATGGACTGAAGAGGCATAGGCTAAGTTTGTACCCTCATTGATATAGTATTTGGGCTATTTTTTGTCCAATTTGATCTGGTGCTTGATTTTCTTAATACTTCATCTGAGAGCCTTCCATATATGTAATTAAGGTCAAATCTTCAGTTCAGGACTCTAGGGCTGCTACAAGGCCCTGAAACATGTCTGTCAGGCTATTCAGGATAGTAACTGTCACATCCTCATCAGTAGTGGGTACACCCACAGATTCCATTTCATCTACCAGCAGGGTAATTCTGTTAGTTAGATTTTTCATTTCTTCTCTTGGCAGCATTTTTGTAGTAAAGAATTTTTGTCTCAGATAAATCTTCTTAGCAGCTGAACATGACTGGTAGGTGTCTTCTAATGCCTTCCAGGCATTCCTTGCCACTTTTGCTCTTGAGCATTGAATTAGCAACTTGTCTTTAACATTAAGGCAAATGCAGTTAAAGGCACTTTGTTCTTTCTTCTGGTACCTTAAGGCTTCCTCTCTCATGTTTTTGGGAGGGCATTCTGCTCCCATGACAATATCCAAAAGGCCTCTTGTAGCAGCATCTTCATTTTCACCTTCCACACTTGGAAGTAAGATCCATGCAACTTTTCAGCAGAGGGAAAAATTCCAGTAATAGCAGTAGTAGATATTCCAGAGAGTGGCAGCTTGGGGCTCATAGCCTGTTGTAAGAGTCTTGGAGATATTGAAAGTGATTGGGAGGACAAGTAGATTATGTGGCTTTCACTTAATGATTTATTGAATGTAAAAGTAGTATTTATGCTTTTACATGGTCTTGGCATTACAAACACATAGAATAGGTTAAGGAAGGTCCCAAGAACATGTGTGCAAAGTTTGGTGCTGTTTGGACAACTTTGAGAATTTTCATGTTTTGGGTACCTGGTATTTTGGTGAAATTATTCTTGGTAAATCACAACAAGGAATTTGGTCAGTATTCTCTAGGATTTGAGGGTAAAGATCAAAGTGACTAAGTTAGGTGAATATTTTGGTGGAATTACAGGTTTTTACAATCCATACAGCTTGGTTATTGGTATTGGGATATTGTTGACTAGGAAAAGCATTGCTCCCTGTGAAAAACTTTTGCTTTAACATATTTCCTCTGTCTTAACCATCTCCAGTTTCTGATTGATTCCATATTCTGACCAATAGCTTATAGTTTGACAGCTTTGCTGCAATTGCATGCTGACTTTTGTATGTTCTTTCTGCAGAAATAGGATGCACTCAATGTTGGTGCTTGGATAACAATGATGTGAGCAAGTTATGAAGTAAATCCCTTCAATTTCATATATTTGACAGTAATACTGCTCATTGTGCCTGTAAAGCTACCACTTCTACTGATTGCTATAGCCCTATGAGAAGTAATTGAAATGATCCAATCAAAAGAGCTTCATTAATATGTAATCCTGTGACTAGGATGTACTGATATGGCCAGGACACCACACAAAAACCATTGGAAAAGATTTTTCCTTGGACCTTGCAAAAGGCTTGATATCAATGTCATCACAATGGTCCCTAAGTTCTTTCTGATTGGTTCTCTGCAATATCCCACACTTTCTGATCCCTAACACTCAATCATCACCTTTGTTTGTGTATATTTACTGACTATTGTCTGAGTTTCACACTCTTAGCTTTGTAACTCATCAAGTGCATTTAACTTTTGCTCATATAAATAGGTGCTTTTCTGCAGAATCCTTAGCTATTGCCCAACCGTAGATTGTACTGGCCAAAACAAATCCCTATTCCCAATACCAACATTATGTTGTAACAATATGTAATTCCACCTAAATATCCACCTAACTTAGTTACTTAGATCATTACCTTCCAATACAAGGGAGTACTGACCAAATTCCTTGTTGGGATTTACTTAGAATATTTTCACCCAGATACCAAGTATCCAGAACATGAAATTTCTCAAAGTTGATCAAGCAGACCCACACTTTACACACAAGTTCTTAAGACCTTTCTTTGCAGATTCTATGTGCTTTTAATGCCAAGATCATGTAAAAGTATAAATACTGCTTTTACATTTGATAAATCATTAAGTGAAAACCACATAATCTACTTGTCTTCCCAATCACTTCCAATATCTCCAAGACTCTTACAACAGGCTATGAGCCCCAAGCTGTCACTCTCTGCAATGTCCGCTACTGCTGTTACTGGAATATTCCCCTCTGCTGAAAAGTTGGGTGGATCTAACCACCAAGTGTGGAAGGTGAAGATGAAGATGCTGCAACAAGAAAAAGGCCTTTGGGATATTGTCATGGGAGAGGAATGCCCTCCTAAAAATGTGGGAGAGGAAGCCTTAAAGTACTAGCAGAAAGAACAAAGTGCCTTGAATTGCATTTGCCTCAATGTTAAAGACAAATTGCTAATTCAATGCTCAATAGCAAAAACGGAAAAGAATGCATGGAAGGCATTAGAAGACACCTACTAGTCATGTTCAGCAGCTAAGTAAATGTATCTGAGACAAATATTTTTTACCAAAGAGATGCAGCCAGGAGAAAAAATGAAAAATATAATGACAGACAAGTTTCAGGGCCTTGTATCAGCCCTAGAGTCCTGAACTGAAGATTTGACCTTAATTACATATATGGAAGGCTCTCAGATGAAGTATTAAGAAAATCAAGCACCAATAAGAAGGAAGAAGAAATGCCTTAATAAGCAATGATAACCAACAAAGGAGGTACCCAAGACCTTACAAATGCATTAGCAGCCTGTTTTTCAACTACTGCAGATGGAAAGGACACACATCAGACTGGTCCCTCAAAAAGAGAGATAATCAGCAAAAGAAGCTTGAATATAGAAATGCTGCAACAACTGAAGATGAACTATTCATATATGCACTAAATATGTCCACAAAGAAGGATTCTCAGATGTGGTACATTGACTCAGGATCATCTCAGCACTTTGCACACCAAAAAGAACTTTTTACCCAATATCAAGAAATTCCAATTAAGAAGGTTTCCATGGGTGACAATAGAACACTTGATGCAGTGGGAAAAGAAACTATTGAAGTAAACCTTGGAAGAAGTGAAGGAAGCCATACACTGACCTTTAAAGAAGTACTCTATATACAAAGAATCTCTGTCTAAGTTCAGGGAGCTTAAAGTCATGGTGGAGAGAGAAACTGGTGAAAAAAGTCAAGAAAATACACTCTGACAATGGTGGAGAATATAGCTCAAAACTCTTCATCGACTTCTGCAAAATTCATGGGATACAGCAAGAGACTACTGTACCATACTCCTCACAGTAAAATGGAGTAGCAGAACATGCAAACAAATCAATAATTGATATGGCAAGACCTATGATCCATGATCTAAATCATCCTGTGATTTTTGGGCAGCGTAATGAGGTCACAGTGACACCCACTGACAGATGTGCCCATTTGCATATTTTCTACTTCCCTATTTCCCTACTACACTTGTGTCAGTTTTATCCCATTTGTCTTACTTGATCAGTACTATCCCATTGGCTGGCTGACTATCACACCTGCTACCTTATTGCATAAGTTATCCCACACTTTATGTAGGATTACCAGCTGTATGTACTTCTATATTAGACAAGTATCTGCACCAATACCCATGACACATGGTCAACCTGTGGCACCATCCCTACCATTTCTATGCCATATATGGTATTCCTATGTTACACAGGTCTCAGAGTACTGATTCTTGATTGGTTGGATGTGCGGTGCCTCTTAGAACCTTCTGGTAGCTACTAGAATACTCTTAGCTCTTTCTGATGTCATTAAGATTTCTATTGATCTATAAAACCTTCTGGAACACCATGATTAGTAATCACTTAGCCAGTGAGCAAAGTATATAAGGGAGGCAATCCCTCAACAATAAATCATCATCCCATTTATCAATATACCAACTTGTTGATTAGTATGATCACTGCTACCTGCTGCTACCTGAACTTCCAATCACAGACCACAGGACACTCCCAGGAAGCTGTGCTGACAGCCAACTGACCCTGGAGGCACTACTTGTGAGGATTACTCAAAGTAGGTATCTTTTATTATATTTGATTCTTCCAAAGTTTGTTCTTGTACAGGCAAAGATACTTTTCTGCCTTTGTAACTATTGACCACAGCTGCATTCTTATCAAGTCCCTGCTGGTGGAGTTTACAGTTGTTTTGACTTTGGAAGCTTTAGTACACTGTCATCTCAAAGGATGCTGAGCCCAGCACATACTTTGTTAAGACACCAACTAAGATGGGATTGTAGCTCAATAGTTTTCCCTTGACAAACTTGTGGCTTTATTCTCCATCACATTAGAATAGAGACAGAACCCAGGTATTCCTAGCAAGCTTTTGCCTGAGGTTATTGCACCCAGTGAGGACCGCACACACAAAACACTTGAGAAGTGTTGGATGCATCTCTCCCTTGGACCTATACACCACCACAGTGGAATCAGTTGCCATAGCTGTATACATTAAAAAATAGGAGCTATAACAGAATACTTTGTGATACTACTCCATTTGAAGCATAGAATGGATACAGAATATGTGCAGGACATCTAGGAATGTGTTGGTGTACAGCATATGCCCAGAGAATGCTGGATATCAGTCAAAATTTGAGCCAAAAAGTGTAAAATGCATATTTTTGGTTATCAAAATGAGAGTACAGCATACACACTCTACAATCCAATGTTAAGAAGCTAATTTAGTCCAGGGATGTGTTATTTGATCACAATTCAAAACTTTCACAAAATTTACATCAGAAGATGACAAACATTTGGTCTCAAGTCCAACTATAGTCAGGATTGAATCAGAGAAATACAATGGGAGCTTTTTCACTCTAGAAGACTCTACAACTGTGGACCTGCCTGGATCAGTGCCCAAAATATCCCAGAAGTGATCATTCCAGTATCAAATGCAGGAGATCCAACTAGACCAGAAATAGCCCAAGTTACTATATCAATGAGGGTACAAACTTAGCCTATACTTATTCAGTCCCTATTGATGAACCCCAGACTGTAAAAGAAGCCTTCAATGGCCCTCAGACAAAGTTTTCAAGATCTGCTGTGACTGAGGAATATCAGGCTCTGATGGAAAATCAAACTTGAGACTTAGTCAAATTACCAATTAACTAAGAATCAATTGGATGCAGATGGATCTTCACAACAAAATACAAGGCTGAATGTACAATTGAAAGATACAAAGTAAGACTTGTGGCCAAAGGATACTTGCAAACAAAAGGACTTAACTATACTGAGACCTTTGTACTGGTAGCCAACTGTAATTCCGTTAGATTAACATTTGCTTTTACAGCCATATATAAGTTTTTACACATCAAGCAAATGTAAAACCGCATATTTGAATAGAGAACTTGATGTGGATATGTATATAAGACTTGTTCCGTTGGATAGTGCCACATAGTGCCAGCCAGTTTATAGTGCCGGATTGATCTGGCACTCTACGGCACTATCTGGCACTATAATTTCTACCATGATGCCAGTGGTATGATACAGTTACTGGTAATTTTACTCAATCTTACTTATGTTGCTCAGAATAGTGCTTTCCTTGCTTTATTTACTCTTCATAATGCTCCAGACACATTTCTCTCAGTGGATGTCTTCTTGTATGAACATACTGTGCATTGATAAGTATCTTAACTATTTTACCTATTCTGCTGTTTTCTCCTATATATGACTTTCCTCTGTATTTACCTGCCAATATGCTGAATCTCTTCAGATATCCAAATGTGTGCTCTACCCTTACTCTGAAATGATTAAATATCTCATTTTAGAGCTTCTGCTTCCTGCTAAGCACACCATTCCTTGGCTTCCTATAAGCTGTAATACATCCTAATCTCTGACAATCCTCTCCTATATAGGCCAAGTCTGCCATACATTTCTCCCCTCTACTGAATTCAGGATGATTCTCTACCCAGAGTGCTTTGTCATGCCTACTTCCAGCAAATGGCCCACTAAACCAGATGATGTTACCCTCAATGTCAGACAGTGCTTGAAACTTCACACAGTGTGCCTTGTACTTGCCAGAATAAAAGTGCCTCTGCCGTCTAGAAGGTCTGTTAATCCTCACTGGGAAGGTATCCAAGATACTCCTGATATGGAACCTGTTGCTGAACAATCTGGGATATGGAAGTCTATTGGAGCTTCTGAACCTAGTATTCCAAGCTTGCTCTAAGTCATTCATACCCTCTGCAAGGTGGTTCTCCATTGCTGTCAGCTGGGAATGAAAGCTTCTAGGACTTCTGTTGCCATGGATGGTGGGATGAAACCTTGTAGGGCAATAGTTCTTGTAATAGCAGAGAAGCTTAACAAGGGATCTCCTTGAGTAGATTGGGGTTGATGGTCCACAGTACTTGGAATAGATCTCCTCCAGTGTGTCAAAAGGAAATCCAGTGGTAGTGATGGGATTGATGAGAAAAGACCATTCAGATGAGTAAGTCATATTAAAATTGATGGATGATCGTATGGAGGCGGTGTAGTGGGGTGACAGTGACACCCACTGACAGATGTGCTCATTCCCTTATTTTCTACTTCCCTATATCCCTACTACACTCATTTTAGTTTTATCCCATTTGTCTTACCCAATCAGTACTATCCCATAAGCCGGTTGACTATCACACCTGCTTACCTTATTGCATAAGTTACCCCTCACTTTATGTAAGATTACTAGTTACAAGTGCTTCTATATTAGGCAAGTACCCGCGCCAGTACCCGTGACACATGATCGACCCGTGTCACCATCCCTACCATTTCCATACCATATATGGTATCCCCATGTTACACAGGTTTCAGAATACTGATTCCTGATTGGTTGGATGTGCTGTGCCTCTTAGAACCTTCCGGCACCTACTTAGAACATTCTTAGGTCATTCTGATGTCATTAAGATTTCTATTGAACTCCGGAACCTTCTGGAACACCATGATTAGTAATCACTTAGCCAGTGAGAAAAGTATATAAGGGAGGCTATCCCTCAACAATAAATCATCATCCCTTTTATCAATATACCGACTTGTTGATTAGTGTGATCACTGCTACCTGCTGCTACCTGAACTTCCAACCCTAGACCACAGGACACTCCCAGGAAACCGCGCTGACAGCCAACTGACCTTGGAGGCACTACTTGTGAGGAATACTCAGAGTAGGTATCTTTTATTATATTTGATTCTTTCCCAAGTTTGTTCTTGTACAGGCAAAGATATTTTTCTGTCTTTGTAACTATTGACCAAAGCTGCATTCTTATCAAGTCCCTGCTGGCGGAGTTTACAGTTGTTTTGACTTTGGAAGCTTTAGTACATTGTCATCTTAAAGGACGCTGAACCCAGCACATACTTTTGTTAAGACGCCAACTAAGTTGGGGATTGTAGCTCAATAGTTTTCCCTTGACAAGCTTGTGGCTTTATTCCCCTTCACATTAGATTAGAGACAGAACCCAAGTATTCCTAGCAAGCTTTTGCCAGAGGTTATCGCACCCAGTGAACACCCCACACACAAAACACTTGAGAAGTGTTGGACGTATCTCTCCCTTGGACTTATACACCACCACAGCGGTTTGAATTGATTCAGCGCAATCTGCGTTATTTATCTGATTTTTAACACATTATGGTTAAATCTCCATCAATTGCCATGTATCCCATCATTATGTTGCAAAAATCATCCGCAAACAATGCCTTGGTACTTTTATTGATGCTTTAATCATAGGTCTATAATCAAATAGGAAATCTGCGATTGATGTGATCTGATCCGTGTCAATGCGATCCAAGATGCATCATGCATAATATATGGAAAATTCAACAATCACTTTAGTTTTCATATATATTTTGTATAAGACCAGGTTGATGCCAATATACTGCTGTATAAGTATCCAAATCCGTTGCTATGGTCCCCATACCAAGCCTCAACTCATCTTTAGTACAACCCAGACAAAACCCATCCCCCAGCTCACTAGCACGGTCCGGACCGGAAAAGTCGATGTCGGATCTATTTGAGTTCTCGCCAAATGATTTTAGTATGGCCCAAGTGTCTATGATGAGCCTTCATACAGATATTTGGGCACTACTGATTAATCTAGCAGAACTAGATACCTCAGAGAGTTGACAAAGATGGAAGAATTTGAGTAGAAAGCTGTGGCATGAGTTCTACATCAAGATGCCAGCCAATGTATGTAAAAAGATATATAACAAGACAAGTATTGAAATCAAGAATGAGCTGAGAGTGAGGGGATTTGACGAGGAAGCCACGCGGGAACGATTCCGCGCGCAATTTGCACAGTACGGGCCGGACGCGTCCGTTTGTGCCTCAACTTTGGGAACCAAAGAGATTTTGAATGAGTTTTTGCCTCAAATGACTAATGTACTACGTGATATATTAGTAGAGCTAAGTGGCTTCCAAGAGCAATATACACAGGACTCATCCAGGCAACAGCTCCAAAGTATCAGACAGAGGGTAAGTGAATACCTTGAGGAATCAGATGGTGAGCTTCAGGAGGAAGAATACAGACCGCAAGCAACATTGTCCAGATTGCGGCAGCACACCTTGCTGGATTCCCTACCATCTCTTGCAACCACAGCGCGCCGGCGCATGTCAGTCCAGACCACGCCAACACCCTTTACCAGAACGCCCCGCATTGAGTCAACGCGCGTGCTTCAGAGCAAAACTACCAGAACTTGCCAAACTGCTCATTTAGACACAAGTCCATTGGAGCAGACCGAGTCGCGTCAACATGCGGCATCACATTGAACTCAGCCAAGGGCCATCTCAATGCGTCAAGGCACGCCTACGCGTGCCGTTTCGCCTGACCATCAGCGAGTTACTTCTGGTGAACTGACTGATGATGACCAACATGAAGTGCCTCAACCACCGGAGCCCTTGGCAAGTAAAAGAACGCATCAGCGCGTGGCACTACAGGCCGGTTCAGTTGGTTCAGTTGGTTCAGTCGGAGCAATTCAGCACGGCCAAGCTGCAGCATCGCACTCATCAACTAGGAGGCAAAATACTGACTACAAATACACAAGTAGCCAAGATGATAGTCAGCCAGGAAGTAGTATAGGTGTGCAAAGTGAGTCACTACCAAATGCTTCAGTAGTAATCCCTGTGAGAAAAAAACCCAGGAGAAGATGATGCAATCGCTTTGAATTGCTCACATTTGTAATGATCCCAACAACCCTTTTTTTTTGCGATCCAAATCGAGCCATCGCAAATCAGTGATCATCAAATTTTTGATATAAGTAATATCAAGGTTGTCTCACATTTGAGACAGAACCCCTATAAATAAACACCCTGCATATATATACATCATCTGTAATACCAGTGCAGCTATTGGATCTGTTTTGCACCTACACAATTGCTTGCGTGCTAGCTATGACACCTTGCCCAATCACTAGGATCAGGGATTTACTTGCTCAATGGGCAAAATGGGATATTTGATGGCGAATCAGGTAGCTTTTTCAGTAGTCAATGAGCCAATTGGGGGCTGCCAGCTTCAGGATACTTTTGGACCAATTAACCACTGAGATACCATCCAATTGGAGTGAGGGTAACCAAAATGGTAAGTATCAGTGTAGTTTATAGTGTGATACACATTTATTTCCATTTACATTAAAGAAACATATCCAAATACCGGATTTTACCTGCCATTATAGCGGTATCCAATTGCGCACGTGATGCAAACATTACAAGTTGGCGCAATCATCCGCGCCAACCTCATTGTGTCAGATTGTGCCATAGTGTGCGAAGATCGTCCCGCATAGTGCAAAATTGTCCAAGAACGAATCCTGCCTTCTGGTAGCTATAATATTGCGCCCGATTCATTCTTTGCAACCGCGGATTGCGCCGCACGCCCTGGCACGGTACGATGGAACAAGTCTATAGACCCTTTCACTAGTAGCCCAGTTGAATTCTATCAGATTGATATTGGCTATTGTAGCCAAAAATAAGTCTTTTGCACATCAAATGCATGTAAAAAGCTGCATTTTGAATGGAGAATTGATGAGGACATGTACATGAACTAGCCTGATGGGTTTTACTGGCCCAGATAACCTCCATTTGGTCTGCAAGCTTAAAAGTCTCAATATGGACTCAAACAATCACCAAGATGCTGGAATTGC